>JAJPUD010006238.1:0-30776 GCA_023553655.1 Myrmecobius fasciatus | reverse complement strand
GATGCCCTTCAATTGGAGAATGGCTGAATAAATTATGGTATATGAATATTATGGAATATTATTGTTCTGTAAGAAATGACCAGCAAGATGATTTCAGAGAGGCCTGGAGAGACTTACATGAACTGATGCTGAGTGAAATGAGCAGAACCAGGAGATCATTATACACGGCAACAACAGTACTATATGACAATTAATTCTGATGGACATGGCTCTCTTCAATAATGATATGTTTCAAACCACCTCCAATTGTTCACTGAAGAAAGCCATATACACCCAGAGAGAGGAATGCGAAATGTGGACCACAACATAACATTCTCATACTCCTTGATTGATGTTTGCTTACATTGTGTTTCCTTTATCTGATATATCGTTTGTGTAGATAAGATTTTTCTTGCACACCAATGATAAGTTTGGAAATATGTATACATATATTCGATTTGCCAGTATTTTAACATAATTAACATGTAGTGGATATCCTGCCATCTAGGGAAGGGGTGGGGAAGTTGGGGGGAAAAAATTTGTAACGGAAAGCTATGTAAGGGTTATTGTTGAAGAATTACCCATACATATGTTATGCAAATAAAATTTAAAAAAAGATAAAAAAAAATTAAGAATCATCAGACTACCTAAAAACCATGACAAAAAAAACTAAAATATCCTATTTCAAGAAATCTTTTATCCAAGACAGTTACAAAGGACTCACGATGGAAAATGATATCCACATCCAGAGAAAGAATTGGTGAACTCTGAATGCAGATCAAAGTATGCTATTTTTACTTTTTTTTTTGTAATTTTCCCCCTTTGATCTATTTCTTCTTTCATAATGTGATTTCATATGCATAACATAATTAATTTTTTGATGTTTTAGGAAGAGGGGAGGAAGAAGGGAGGAGAAAACTTGGAACTCAAAATTATGTAAAAATTAATGTTAAAAATTGTCTTTACATGTAATTGAAAAGAGGAAATCATTAAAGAAAAATGCATTAGTTTCTTAGAACCAATAGGCAAAGTATATTTATATTCTTTTTGGGGTAGCAGAGAATTAGAAACTGAGGGGATGTCCATTCTGAAGAACTTATAGTATGTAAAGATTATAGAATGCCATTGTAGTGTAAGAAATGATGAAGGGGATGGTTTCAGAGAAAAACGGGAAGAGATGTATAAACTGATGCAGAGTGCAGAACCAGGAGAATTATTTATACAGTGACAACAAAATGATAAAGACAAGCAATTTTGAAGGACCGAGGAACTCTAACCAACATATCGACCAACCATAATGCTAGAACTCTTAACGAAATAAAGATAAAATACTCAGGCTGCAAAATGAAATATAAGGTGTTTTTTGGTTTTTATTTTAGATATGACCAGTATGGACATTTGTTTTGCTTGCCTATAAATGTTTTTTTCATTTTTATTAAAGCTTTTTATTTACAAAATATATGCATGGGTAATTTTTCAACATTGCCCCTGGCAAAACCTTCTGTTCCAAAATTTCCCCTCTTTCCCTCCACCCCCTCCCCTAGATTTGCCTATAAATGTTAATGACAGAGGTTTTTCTTTCCCAAGAGGTGGTGTAGTGGGAAAGAGAAGGAAAGAAGTTTAATACAAATAGAACATTTTATATTTCACACTGAAAGCAATGTAGAATCCCTCAGACTTTACTGAATATGGAGTAATGCAGTGAGACTTGTACTTTGGGGAAATACAGCTGAGTGTATTGGAGGGAAGAGAGGGAGACAACCAGAAGACAGTTGCAGTACTCTAGGGATGGGGTGGCTGGTGACCATGTGAGGGAAGAAAAGGGGACATAACGGTGTTGTAAAAGTGGAAACAGTGAGACTCCAGTGTCTCTAAACTAATCACATCTCAAATTCCCTCCCTTCTCAGCTTCTCCCACGGGCTCCCTCGGTGGGAGATCTAGGGCTCTGGATCTTAGAGCTCCCCCTCCACATTCCATCCCTTCTCACTGGCAGTGGATCCCTTCTCCTCTCAGTCTCCTGGCTTACTTCAAGTCCCAACTAACATCCCAACTTCTACAAGGCTTTCCTGATTCCCCTTAATCCTAACATCTCATCCATTGATTTCCTGTGTATGTCTCCCTCATTACACAAGGCCCTTTTGCTTGATCCCCTTAGCACTGTGTTTAGCACAGTTGCTTAATAATGTTGACTTAACAGATTGCTTATATGGGGTGTTTGAATATGATTTACAGGCACAAGCTTGGGTGATTGAGTTTGAGGGGAAAGTTCTCCTGGGTCTGCTGAGTTTGGACCACCTGTGGGAAATTCATTTCAGTGGGTGGTGAAAGCCTGGAGAACCCCAATACCTGAACCCATGGATCAAGATGTAAAGAGAGAGGAAGGGCCAGGTAGATCTTTGGGAAGACACTACAGAGCACAATGATCTAGATGAAGAGGCAGCAAAGGAGCAATCAGAGCAGAACCCACTACACAGGGGTGCTCAATATTGCCAGAGGCTGGGGAAAGGCCCTTCCATCTGGAGATAAGATAATTAGTGCCTTTGGAGGGGGCAGTTTCCTTTGAAAGGTCAAGGTAGAAGCTAGATTGCAGCTGAGAAGGAAGAAATGGAGGCACTGAGGGTAAACTCTCATTGAACAGAGAAGGGGAAGAGAGCCTGATTGCTAGCTGGGATGGTCAGATCAGGTAGGGGTTTTTAAGGAAGGATGTTGGTGGGTGACTGGGAAAGAGCCAGTTGATGGGGAGAAATTGAAGATTATGGGGAGAACAGAGATGATGGAGGGGGCAATCTGCTCAAGAATATGTGAAGTACTATAGAATATAGTGCAGGAAATAATACTACAGAGTTCTGGCTCCTGTAAAAAGTAGAAAAAGTACAGAGTTCATCAATTAAGAAACACCATGAATATTCTTGACAAAGAAAACACTTACTTGTTCACTATCTCAAAAAGTTTGTAATGAGCTCTATTCTGTACTGGAAATTGAAAGGTTGACCATGAGTTGGGGAATGACTAAACAAGCTGTGGTATATGATTGTAATGGATTATTACTGTGCTCTAAGAAATGACAAGCAAGATGATTTTGGAAAACCTGGAAAGACTTACATGAACTGACAGAGTGAAATGAACAGAACCAGGAGAATGTTAAACATAGTAAAAGCATTGTTGTTTAAAGAACTGTGAATGACCTATCTCAGCAATACAATCAATCCAGACAATCCCAAAGGTTTAATGAGGAAGTATACTGTCGGCTTCCAGAGAAAGAACTGACAAGTTTGAGCAATCAGAAGCATGCTCTTTTTCTTTCATCATTTTCTTAATTCATCTTCTCATACAAAATAATATGGAAATGTTTTACATAACTGCACATAGATAAGCTACATCCAATCAATATCTTGTCATCTCAGGGAGGGAGGGATAAAATTTAGAATTCAAAACTGTAAATAAAAGTTTTTTTTTTAAAGCTCTATTCTGTGAATAGTTACATTTTTAAACAAACATACATGTTTAGGGGATCTTCAGTAGTTTTTGAATGACTTAAAAGCTTGGTATAGTGGCTAGAGGGTTGGGAGCTGGATTTGAGTTGTCTCAGTCACAGAATGACCACAGGCAAATTAGTTAACCTCTCAATCCTTCATGTAATTCTCTAAAATGCTAAAATCCCAAAGTTATCCATTTCCACAGATGGAAGAGGAAGCCACACTGGGAATTCCCCACACTAATGACATCACAGCCCCATCCCCACATTCATCCTAAAACTTTTACGCTAAAAAAATGATTATTTCTGAGGCTGCTATAAATTCAAAGAAAATTAACTTCATCTATTGACATATTAAGGATTTTTGGCCCCTTTAATTGAAAAGTCATCCATTGCAAATACACAGACAAACCAAGGGAAAAAAGATTTCCAGATGTTTATTTCTGGAACTGTACACCAGGTATTAAAGTACAACAAATACAAAATAATGCTCAAAAAAATCAGTGTTTATGTACAAATATTAAAGTCAATGCAACAATAGCGACTTCCTCTTGAACATCTGATACTAAAACTTGTTCTGATTGTCACTAATTTATCTCATACTCACAGGGTACTTATTTCAAACTGGGACAATTGGAATCACTGGTCATCTAAAAGGAATAGTAATACCTACCATATTTTAACAATATAACTGCTAAGAGTTTCCTCCTTTTAGTGAAAAATTAGGAACTTTTTAAAAAACATAGTAACCATGTCAATATTTTTATAAATTATTTTCAATTCCCATTTGTAGACAATGTGCTTGTAACTCTGGGCAAACAATCTCCTTGTTGGTCAGGCTTATTCATTAGTTTACATTCAAAGTTGAGATATTTACTAGAGACTTTGGTTAAATTAAATAGTATCACTATGCTCTACTAGATCTGAAGTTCTCACACATTTATGACCCTCAATTTTAAAAATTAAAAGAAAAAAAAAGGAAATAATTGCACAATTCTTTGACCTAATTGTACACACTTCTGTATTCTTCAGCAAACAGTATTGTACATCCTTCAAGTAAATTCAGCAGTTGACCATGACAAGAGGAAAACTAAACATTTAAAAAGCTAGCATGGAAAAGATGAAATATGACTAACAAAAGAAAAAGTATTGCTATCATCACAGCACCAGTTACACTTCTAAATGAATCAGCTGTCCTCGTCAGATTCCCTGTACACAAAGATATCCACCAACACTGCAATTGCTCATCATGGATTTTTGGTTTGTTCATATGAAAAAAAAAATGCGGCAAAGGAAAAAAAAAAGAATTCATCACAGTTTGTTATAAGAATTGTGCTTCAACAAGTAAGAATAAAGGCAATAGTTTCTTCATATGACTGCAGCTCAGTTTTCTTCATGCTAACTCTTAAACGCAATTCTTTTAATAAACAGTAACAAATTCTCCATTAAGATACTTAAAAACTGAGAGAAAAATAGATAAGTCCAGCTTTTAAAAGAAAATTCAATAAATAGCTATTTTACATGGATAAAGTCATAGTGGTACAATTTATGAATGTCACATCAAGCATGCACAAAAATGGTACTATACATGGCAGAAGTAGTCAGAAAATATTGAATTAGATATCTAAAAAGATATGCAGAATTTACATGTATATACAAAATCTTGCAAATTATTGCCTCATTTTAACAAGGAATTAAAAGTAAACGTTACCAGCTAGCTAGCACTCCCCAAGAGGCTAAAATCAGATTGGCATTTAAAAATCTATTATACTAGCCGGAATTCATTTTTCTCTCATACCATTTTCTGGATTTTGGTCAAAAATCTTTATTAAATAACTAAAGTGTCCATTCAACTTGCTGACAATCCAAACTTCAGATAAGAAACTAGACCGTCTCCATCTACATCAAGATCCCAGCAATGCATAGATAAACTGAATATATTACTGCATCAGCTACTGAGAATGGGCATGTTCATTTAAGTGCAACTGGTATTAGCATTCAGTCATCTTTGTGTAAATGATTTTATACAGACCAGCCACTGTAAACCCAGAGTTAAACTCAAATGCATAACAATGGAAGATTATGGCCAGTATTTTACTAAATCACATAAAATGTGTTGATTTCAACAAAAGAAACAAGGTACAAAGTTTAGCACAAAAACACAGCAACAAGAAGCTGACAACTTGGCTAAAAATGTCACAGAGTACAACACAGGGCCCAGGCTACCCATTATGACTGTGTACTTACAAGAATTATTATATATCTTAGATGTATGTTAGTGAACTGATTTTAAAGAAGTTATCATTTTAACTACTTTTGTCCACCATGCTAAACTAATGCTGCTTATGGTAGATGTGCTATTGCGTAAGCACTTCAAAAAGCAAACTTCATTTCAAATGCTGTAAAGAAAAACAGGACTGTGCTTCATCCAAAATTAAGGATGTCAATGCAGTTTACAGTTTGTATAATAAATACCCTCCCTTTGCAACACTACTGTATAAGGTCACGAAATTCTAACCCAGCACAACCTTGAAGCGCCCTATACTTAACAAATATTACTAATGCAGCCAAACTTTTAAGGTTTTTATATGTAACACAACTAGTGGCAATAAAAATGTTACTAAGACAGTGCAAAGAAAAAAAAATGAAGGAATTCTACTGCATTCAACTAAAGAAATTTTTGTTTAATGTGTGAAAGTCGTGATGTTTATTATGTACTAATATTGTACTACACATTGTTTTAATCTGCCCCGTAATTTAATGGGTATGCATGTATAAAAAACAAAATCACCCAACACAAAGTCTCTGAAGATGACTTCTCATTTGCAATGCATTTGGAATAAAGGTAAAATTGACTCTAAAATGCATTTGACATCTATCATTTTCCAATAATTAAAGTGGCAAAGTACCAGATTTGAGATAATAACTCATTTCATTTTCCAGATACAATTTAAGCCCCTGAAAAGCTTAAAATATACTTCAAGGTTCTACTGCATTATGTGTAAAATCTAGACGGTCCCTTCTAAAAGTAACACTTTGAACTGCGGTACTCCAAAAAACTTATGAGGTGTCTCCAAATGTAAACCATATCCGAGGAATATCCTAGGCTCTGCAGACCGTGCCTTTCTATGTCAAGTGCCTTAGGATATTTCAAGTTATACAATAACCTGTGTAATCTGCTATATTACAATTTTGGAAATTTTGGACAAAACACCATCAAACACAATTATCATGAAGCTTCAAATTTTAGCCTGTAAGTTAAGTACACAGAAACTCCTGCCAGTAAAATGACTTGTTGTGTGTAAGGTAGCCAGGGCCTAGAACTTCACAGTCTCATCCGAGCAGGGGTCTTCATATGTCTCATACACATCCCCTTGTGCTGGCTTCCATAAAGATGGACTTGTTGTTTTGTAAACCGAAGTGCTCTAGTTTAGTATCACATGAGAGAAGTTTCCATTTAAAAAACATCCTTGCATGTTTGTGCAGTTTAAATTAAAGAAACCTGCCCCTGCTTTTATTTAATTAAAAAAATAAAACAAAAAGAAAAAAACAAAAAATGCTACATCGCACAGGGATCAGGATTGGTACCTGTAAACATTGTTATTCCACTGCATCCATTACGGCAAAAGGAACTGACTAAAAGAAGCCACCCCATTCAGCTCAGAACTTCGGTGCTGGTTTTGAGATGGTGGCCCCTGTCTACAGGCTTTAAAAGAAAATACAAAACAAAACAAAACACAAAAGGGAAAAAAAGAGAGAGAGAAAAGCAGAGCTTAAAGCTGCGCCACAGAGTTCATTCTTAGTCCCAAACTCTGCTGAACATCAGTTCATTTCCACATTTATGGATTGAAAAATGAAATTACTCTTGATAAATCAAGATATAGTTCTATACATACAAAGACATCACTGATGTCATAGTGAAAAAGGTTCAAACTTCCAGTGAAAGACTAAGCAAACCTGATAGCTCCCATCAAGTTTACTGGTACTGCAGACCCACGGTTTTTGGAGTTTGCCATTGAAATCACTCTGAGTGAAGGGCAGTGTGCTGATGGAGAGTGTGGGAGCTGATGAAACCATTTGTCTCGTTTGCAGAGAGACTGCTGAAGTCAGCCACTGAGACGGCCATTTTGGCACTGGTGATATGATGCGTGTGATTTTCAAAGTCCACACCCAGGTTATTTACAGAAACATCATTTATAAAAGATTCAGGGACAGCAATGCCCATTTTTAATCTCTTTGCTGGTCTTTCTGACTCTTCACCGCAGATGTTCATAGGGTTTAGCTCTGAGTGATAAAATCCAGTCTCGAATAAATTAAAACAATCACTTTCACCATTGCTAGGCAGGCTAAGTAATTCTTCTGTTACAACAGGCACATGATTGACTTGTCCCCGGGGCAAATTGCCCAGTGGAGGAAAGCTGTCATCGAGGCAATTCACGTCTGTGGAGTTGCAGACTGTAGCGACACTGTTGGTCAACGCTGGGAGAGAGACAGAGAGGGAGAAATTACTCTATTCCGTCTTTCTTTCTTATTAGAGAATTATCCCAACGTATTCAGATGCTAACTTTACCTGTCAAGTCGCTGGCAGTGAAGGAGTTCAGGATGCTTAACTGCTGGTCAGGAAGAGGCTCGGTCCGGTTAGACGTTAAGGCTGAAGAATTTACTGCTCCCCCAAGAGCTTCTGTTTCATCTACCAAACGATCCATGTAGTCCCTGGAAATGTACAATCATATTTCACTACCTATCGTGAATACACAGTAGAATTAAAACAGCAAACTACCTATATTGACACAGATATGATACAGCTCTATCAGGAGAAGGGCGAGTAAGAACTACCCATCTCAAATACTTACGTGACTCCTGGATGATGGTTGTATCGTTTTTTCCCAAATCTTGTTTGCTGAGCAAAGTAATCATAACGTTCTGATTTCTTCCACATGTAGTAGAATGCTACACATTCAGCAACAGTTCTAGTTCTCACCTAAGAAAAGGACATTCAAAAATCTCAATATTTGGGAACCTTTCAACCATAACTGGAATTTCTCTCCAATGTCAGGATTGCAAATTTTATGGTCCAACCTTCTATCTGATAAAAGGAATGAATCCCTTCTAAATCATTCCCAACCAATGTGTTCTCAGCCTCTGCTGGAATTCCTTATGGTCACATGGAATCACCTCAACAGCTGTAACTCAAAGTTCTTCCTTATGTAAAACTGCAAATTATCTCCCCATAACTTCCATGTACTAGTCTAAGGTCTCTCTTCTGGGACCACCCAGAGCAAAATCTAATCCTTTTCTTCCAGCAAAGCTTTTGGAATATCTGAGATCCACTATTATGTGACATTTAAGGCTTTAGCACCCCAAACTAAATTTTTTTCATTGTTCTGGTTGTTTTTTTCTATGTATACTTTTATGGTCAACCAGAACCCATTCCCTACTATTATTTTCGTTTTTCTGAGCCTGCATGTAGGGTTTTAGATTTATCCCTATTACACTTCACTTTGCTGAATTTGGCCAATATTTCAGCCTGCTGAGATCTTTAGTTTGGTTATCTAACATATCATTTGATTCTCCCAGTTCTATGTTATCCAAAAACTTAATAAGCATGCTATAAATATATTCAACCAAGTCAACAATTAAGATGTTAAAACAGAAATCAGATCTTGTTTTTTATACTGTTGATACAAATATGTTTCTGTACTAATGGTTACTTAATACTTGCAAGCTAACCTACTTTGGTCAAAGGAATTTCTTCACCTAGGTGTTCCTCCCCTAAGAATGGCATCACAGGTTCCTACCCACAAATGTATCCTTAAATGTTTATTATTTCAAAAAGCAAAAACATGTTTCTCTTATTAGCAATTTGGAGTATTTAGAAATATAGTTGTTGGCTAGAGACCTGTGATTTTAATCATGTAGAGAACTCCAAAGTGAGTTAACTTTTCACCAATGCAAGTTAGTACCTTCAGTGCAACCTAGACATTTGGAAAGCTGCCTAGAACAACTTAGAATTTAGTGATTTGCCCAGGCTCTAAATGACTATTTCTTTGGCTTTATATATTTGGGTCAAATCCCTATATATTTTGGATAGAAGACTTAAAGTGGCTTCTCCATTCTACCTATCAATTCTATTGAGGAAAAAGTTGTTTAGTTTTTTTAAAAGCATACTCAGCATTATCTATTTTGTCCTTTGTAATCACCTCCTTCACTTGGTGACAGAGCTGGAATTCAAATATAAATCTAACTTGATTAAAATGGGTCACATTTTGGGGGTATATTGCTATAATTCCGTAGTTAAAATTTTACTGTTCATATTAACTTGTGATAGTGGAATGGTATAATTCTCTTTCTCTGTCTTATCCTTCCCCACTCTGGGCATCAGGATCTTAAGTAAATCATGCAAAGTCAAGGCAACATGCATTTGTTAAATCTCTTCTACGTCCACTGTTGTGCTATGCTCTAGGGATACAAAGAAATGCAAAGGACAGTCCCTCTACTCAATGAGGATTAATTTTACTTTTAAATCTTTCTCTGTTATTTGTACTTTCTTGAGTTGCCTTTGTTTGACGTTAGCATGGATTAAACATAATGAAATTTTTATTTCTTTTGATGTTTTATGGATGCTATCATTCTATACTTTTGTCTTGTTTTCAATGCTTCAATATATCTGATCAGTTTTGTGGACTGATTTCCCAATGTACTCATTAATGGATCTGAGCTCTCATAGATATGGGGACTCCCTCCAAAGAGGAAGACTGCAAACCATTTATGCACAACCACTTTGTGGGACCCTTGTCCAAGTTCTCCCATAAATCCGATACAAGGCAATATAATCAGTGAGTTACAACCCTTTCTCTTGAATTGTGCAGTTATCAATGGAGCATGCATTATTTATTTATTCCTATTTATTCCTCAATCACATTATGTGAGCAACTAATCTTTTTTTCCTTTCTGCTTATCCATGTATCTGATAACTTCTTTTATGTTCTTTCTTCTGTGCAATTATTTGTCTCTAATGTATTGCAGCCAATTGACTGTCACCATGCATCTCTCCATTGCCCTTTGAGTAATCCTAAATCTTTAAAAGCCTTGGTATTCCACAATTAGCCATTAAACATCAATAGAATAATATTAGTGTTAAAAGATGGGCCTGTTTTAGAGAAGCTTGGGGTAATTAAAAGAATGACATAATTTCCCAAAGGCAGTCTGTCCCATTGTGGACTCAACTTACAATCAATTTGCAGTACACGAGACTATATGTATTATTTATGTATCTATCTATCTAGATACAGACATACTGATTGATGACCTGATCTTCCCATTTTTTTCAGTCTTTCTACTAGTTTTTCAGTAATTTCCTGAGTTCTCCCCTGTTTTTGTTTCCTTCTTTGTTGTGTTATTCCTTCATTCTTTTTAGCATTTTTCACTATTCTGAGATGATGTAAGGAAGCTAGTTAGACACACTTTTTCATGTAGCCATGTTGTTGAAAATCCAATATTAAAATTCTTTAAACCAACAATCAAATTCAAAACTATTCATGTATCAAAAAAATCTCAAAATATTTTACAAGCCTGACCTTCCTAAAAAAAAAAAAAAATACAAAAGACCAAGTCAAACTAAATTTTTTACAATCTGGTTAGCAAGTATTTTTTCTGTAATTGTGTTAACTAAAAAGGGAAGACAAATACAAATTATGTTTTAATTCATGTGATATTTCCTTCACAAATTACTAGCATCATATATACAGAAATATTTATAGCAGCTTTTTATGATGGCAAAGAATTGGAAACTGACAGGATGGATAACCATTAATTGGGTAATAATGTGATGGACCATTATTATGTTATAGGAAATGATGATGAGGATAGTTTCAGGCAGATCTGGGAAGACTTACAGAGTGCTGCAGAGTGAAGTGAACAAAACCAGGAAATATACATCATAATAGCAATTTTGAAAAGATGACAACTGACAAGACTTAGGAACTCTGATCAATACAATCATCCATCATAACTCCAAAGGATTCATGATATAAAATGCTATCTCCCTCCAGGGGACTGAATTACATACATGCAGACTGAACCATATATTTTTTTCCTTTCTTTATTTTTCTGCTGTTTTTTTCTCAGAACATAACCAACGTGGAAATATCTTTCATATGACTTAATATGTATCATATTTATTGCCTTCTCAATGGCTGAGGGAGGTGGCAGAAGAAAGGAGAAAATTTAGAAATAAAAATAAAATCAAATGAAATAAGCCCCAAATTATTATATGGCTCAAGATCATTTAATTACCTCTTTCAGAAAAAACAAAAAAGCTGAATGTTGAACATCATTAGAGACTTATATATGACCAGAAGTCCTTGTCTGACTAAGAATATAAGGATTAGAAATATCCTTCTTGGAAGTACAGAACAAGTTCTGAATATTAAAGTATATTTTACTATAAATGCATATACGAAAATAATATGTGAAAACAATATCCATGCTGTTGGTGATTTTAAGGGTAAACAAGTTGTGACATCTACAAGGGAGTTCTCCTAGGGATGTTTAAAGAAAAACCAGAATGTAAATGATAAGGAAACAATAATCAGTTGTTCCTTTTTTCCCCCTGTTCTTGGCAGTGTCTTGATAAATGAGTCTCTTACATAGATTTTATATTACTAAACTCCCTCTCTGGTTCTATTTGCATAATATTTACCTTATTCTTCTGTATAAGATGAAAATCTTTCCCATAAATCAGAAGAGCATGTTCAAAATTTCTGCATTCTTCTTCTGTCCATGCTGTCATTTCTTCTGGAAAATCATCAAAACAGAAAAAAATGATTTATAACAACCTATTTTGTGTGAATTACTGATTCTCAGAATGTTTTTCCTATAAAGTGATAAAATCCAAGTTCCCAAAAGAGAAGTCTTATTTTTTTTAGCATGTTTTAATTTAAGATCTTTATAGCTGATAAAGTCTTGAAATATGTTAATGTTAAATTCTGGGCATACAATCTTGCCATTATTTCCTTATGTAATACTAACTGAAAGCAAGAGAGCATTATTATATCTCAGTAAGCCAAATTATTTAAATTTGTTTTCATTTATTTCGGTAACTCTCACATATGGACTTCAACCAACAAACAAACATTTCTACAATTCGTGTGTGTGTGTGTGTGTGTGTGTGTAGATGATTGGGTGGATGGCCTGTTCTACTAATTTGATACAAATGGTAAGATCTGATTAGATAAGATTCTATTATCTTTATTTATACTGAATAAAATACAATCATCAACAATTTATAGAAATTTATTGACACCTACCATGAGTGAGGTACCATGATAAAGCTGAAGTTTATCATGGTTCTTGATCCCAAAGGATTTGAAACATAAATAATTAAGAGAGTTCAAGAGAGGTTGGAACACCATCCAAACAAGGTAGCCATTTACAATATAATAAAAATCTTTACAATGTAATTAAAACCTCCTAAATGCCACATTTATGTCCTCACAGATTTGTAATCTTATCAGTCAATCAATTAAATATTTATTAAGTGCCTTCTAAATGCCAGGTACTGTGTTAAAAACAAAAAACAAAAAATAAAAGCAGAAAAAGCACACAACACACATGCATATATGTATGTCTATGTATGTATGCATGTATGTACATACATGTCAAGAGAGACAGACACTTGGCACATTAAAGACATAAAATACTGACTAAAGTAAGTTCTACTTTTCAATGGCTATTTATGATGGCAAATTAAAAAATGAGAGTGAGGGTACAAGGACAACAGTTTCAGACTAAGCTTCTTTAGAACAGGGGCTGTTTTTTGAAGTGATGCCATGTATACAAAAAGCTCCTAAATGCTTGTTAAATTAAATTCTCTTTTCTCATTTTCTTATCTACTGCCTAACATTTCCTCTCTGAATTTTAGTTAGTGCTGTCACTGGGGCAACATGATTTGATTCATACTCACACTAATTAAGCACTTACTTAAAAATGCACTAAAACATAGTTTCTGTCTAAAATGAAAAAAATAAGTTGCAGAGGCACTACCCTAGGTCTCTTGAGCATCACTTTCACCCCTGGGACCAGTCTCTAAAACCAATACATGCTGCTCTACCTGGGCTTAGAAGGTGAGCAATAATAAATGTAGCAATTGATGACCGATTCTTTTGAATCAAAAAAATTTTAAAATTCTTTCAAACACAGCTTGTTACTGACTATCTCTAATAGCTGGTTGTAGTATACTATTTTTGGTTTTCATATTTTCCCCAAATATTTTGCTTAGTGTTGTTATGACACCGCACATTTCCAATGTCACATAAGGCACATACATTTTATTTATAAAATGGAAGCAATTTAAAACATGCAATGTAAAGCCACTTTCTAAGTACATACAAAACTAAACTAAACTAAACAACATTGGTCATTTTATCACAGGGCCATGAAATATTTTTTTAAAAAACTCATTTGACATCTTCTTTATGCTATAACTGATTCTTCAATAAGGTTGCAGTGACAAGGACAAAAAAAAATTATTTTGAAAATTTTTAATGTGAATAAAATCAGAGAAATTTTTTAAATGTAATATTATGAGGATCAATGACTAAAAAATTCTCGACGACCTGAGCTACAAATAAACAAAGACTCCTTAAGAAAGACCTCCACTCCTCCCATCACCTGCTTTTCCAGAGTTTCTTACCTTGAGATGCTTTTCCATTGCTGCAATATCTTTCAATTGCTTCCTTTATGTTGTGATTACATTTGAGAAGTTCATATAGTGCCTACATCAGAGGAAAAAAAAAAAATCATCACAAATTTATACTTATTTCTGCAATTAAGAAAGTAACCAACTCATTAAGCCAACTTTTAAGAAAACTGGGCTGAAGAAAATGAGCTTGAACTTTGTAGCTCTTTATTGTAACTGTTCTGTCACATTCTATCCTGGGCTTTCATCTCTATTTGTTTTGCAGCTTGAGAAGGCAAGTGGAGCCAATTGGGATCTTGTTCATCCAAGTGCAGAGAGCTAGTGTTCTTTGAAGATCCTAAACTACTTTTGCTCCCTTCCATCGCTGTTCGAGGAGATCAACCCTGCTGCTTTTCCTTGTGCCTCTGATGCTACTGAGGGCTCCTTCAGAGCTACCTCTTCTCAGGGATGAATGCTAGGTTAAAGTGGGAGCTGTATGATGCCAGAGTCTCTGCAGAGGCAGGGGAAGGTGATAATCATACTCCTGCCTCCTTCCTCTCTATCTCTACTTTTATCCCAACCCTAGGAGGAAATAATAAGCAGGACTGAAATGTAAATTCACTATTATATGAATTTCTTATTTATTGATGGAAATTTATATATATGTGAATCTGTCTTTTTATCTTTTTACATCTTTTTATGTTCCCTCTAACTGGCAACACAGAAATTTTAACAAGTGGTAGGTATGACTGCAAAGGTGGTTTAAAAGGAAGAGACATTCAGCGCTGCATAGTGTTCACTATGCTGTGGGAGCTCAATAGTTATTCAAAGCTATTGCATATTGAGTATGTATACAGCATTTTCTCCAAACATATGAGAAAATTAATATAAATGTTCAAAAAGTCTAATTAAAAACAAATAATTCCTATCATACAATTTATTATAAAACTTATGAGACAAAAACTTAATTGCTAGTCCTAAGAAAACTGAGGACATACTAACTATTCAAAAATAAACGTCTTTAAAGAAGTTTCTTTAGAGAGGATTAATTTCAACCAGAAAACGACCCAATACATACCTGCTCATTATCCCTTGTGTGTGTTCCCTCAGCGGTCCTGGTCATTGTTTTTTCATTTCCAGTTCTTAAAGAGGTCTCAACAAGGTATTCTTTAACTTTGCTCTCTATAACCACATCAGGAGTCCACAGTAACTGATCTTCATTTTCATACGCTAGTAAAGAAAGTTCCATTGATTTATAAAAACAATGAATCTACTTATGAAACTTGCAGACTATTCTTCGACATTACTAAGAAATCGATGGATTTCTGATAACAAAAAGTTGGGGTCTGCTCACTGCAGAGTCTCTCACTTTTAAGTGAGGCTTCATGAGGCTAGGAATGCCAATGGCTAATTAGGATGGGATTTAGGTGGTTTGTTTTTTTTTGGTTTTTGTTTTTTTTTTGTGTGTGTGTGTGTTTTTTTTTTTTTTTGGGGGGGGGAGTTAGAGGAATGGAGAAGTGTGCAGAGATACCAGGAAGAGGTTTCTTATCCTATTCACAAGAGGGAGGGAAATAACTGACAGACTTTATGATGTAATTCAAAGGAGCTATGAAAATTTCACCCCACTTGAACTCTATGCTGAATTACCTAGAAATGTCTGTTTTGTGAAATCACTGGGAAAATAACAATTAGTCCAGACCAGAGATGCTAATAAATTTATCATGTTGAAATATCCAAGGAAAGTATATTTCTCTTCCCTGAGTTTTTCCCAAAAGACCTAAAAATATCTTTGAAATGAAAATGTGATTAAGTAGTACCCTTTTTAGATCTCCCTAAGAGGTCTGATGAACTGATGAAATTGTCAGAAGACAACTATAAAGAGATATTATCACTGCACCAAAGGAGTATTTTAAGAAAAAGGAAACCTTAGGGGCAGGCAGCTAGGTGGCACAGTGGATAGAGCACCAGCCCTGAAGTCAGGAGGACCTGAATTCAAATGTGATCTCAGACACTTAACATTCCCTAGCTGTGTGACCCTGGGCAAGTCACTTAACCCCAATTGCGGGAGGGAGGGAGGGAGGGAGGGAGGGAGGGAGGGAGGGAGGGAGGGAGGAAGGAAGGAAGGAAGGAAGGAAGGAAGGAAGGAAGGAAGGAAGGGGAAACCTTAGCATATAAATCTTCAGGTTTAGGTCATAAATCTAAGAACTATCAATATCCATTGGCTCACATGCACTTGACTCTGCTCTGGAAAGTTATCAACTGGTGTTTTGCATTGTATTAATAACTATACACTATTTGTAAGAAGATTATCCTTCTCTCATGCATCAATGATAATTATTTTTAAAAGTGCACACTAAATTCAAAATGTAGTTATAACAGAAGTCTCAGGTAACAAGATTAAAAAAAGTAAAAATAAGGCAGTAAAATAAGTTGACTGATTTTCATGTGTGACTTGTAGAATGCCTCATAGAGTTTTCAAACATTATTAATAAGTATTCAGCTCAAGTCATACCCAAGAGAACAAAAGTAAAAGATTCCATGAATTTAAGCAAAGTAGGAAGAATGTCACTTCTGAATTTTGGATATAAAACCACTCTGGTGATTCTAGAGAGAAGGACAAGTGGAATCAAACAAAAGTCACCTTACAACTTGTCAAGGCAGCTTTCCTCAACCACCTTTTAGCAGGGTGCCTTTGTTAAAGATTCTGGTTCTAAGATAGCAACACTTCCTTTGACTTGATTTTAGAATCTAGCTAATTAAAAGGTTAGAACTGGTAGCGAGGGTGAAGAAGGAACCTTTTCTTCTCTCTTCCCATCCTCCCAATTTCTATTTTCAGTAATGTGTTACTTTTTTCCCCTAAGTTCAAAAGGGAAAAACAAAGTTCATCAAGTAAGTACTAATAAGATATGGAAATACATCTTTATTTCCCATTATCTCATCCCCAAATCAAAATCATTTAACCCTCCCATGCATTGTCTTCCCAAATTTAAAACAAGCTTGCAATGTGTATCTAATTCTGATGTGAAAAGATACAAGGCAGATGTAATTTCAAATAAAATTGGGAAATATGGGAAAAGAACATTCCCCCAATCTTGAAATACAGTGATAAATGAAATGAGCATTTATTAAAGTATTGAGCTAGATGCTGGCAATCTCTGCCATTAAAAGGCTTCTACTACTTTGGAAAAAGGATGAGAGCTCAATCTAGTAGAGATACTCATCCTCCCTTTCCTTAAGGAGCACAGAAGTTGACTAGCCAGGTATGATCATATACATCTGTAATCCCTGTATCTGGGGCACCCCTGAGGCTAGTGGACTGTTTGAATTTGGGAGTCCTGCACTGCATGAGAGCTGAAGACAACTGGGTATCTTCACTAATGTGGCAAGCCCTCCTAATGGGAAGGCAACCACACTGCCTAGGAAGGATCAATCCATCCAGGCCCGAAAAATGAAGGTTAAAGCCTCTGTAGTGATAAGCACTGATGCACACTCTGGCAGTAGCTGCTATGCTTCCAAAAGAAAGGAAAAAGAAACAACAACTATAGTACATGCTTGAGAGAGCATGGCAGTGTTCAACCGATGCTTGACTTCAGAGTCATTAACTGCCCCAATCAAAATTAGAGCACCTCAGAATAATAAGCAACAAAGGTCACTGAATCTAGCCCATAACCAAGCAAGCATCTTTCCTGCCACTCCTGCTATCAGGATGCACACAACCCTCCCATGGCCCGGTAGATCTTTCTAAAATTTCCACACATTCAGTGTTCTGTCTCCTATGGCCAAGGAAAGGATGTCTAATTCCTAACAATTCTTCAAATATCTGAAAACAATTATTCAATTTCTTGCTGCCCCAATAATATCCCCCAAGTCTTCTCTTCTTCAGGTGAAACTTTCTTAATATAAATGATCCTTCTTTGGCCTGATTTGGAAGCCTTTTACCATTCTGGATACCCTCACCTGGTCACACTCTAGCTTGTTACTGTTATTCCTGAAGAACCATTAAACTCTAAGCACTTGCCTGCTTAGCTTCTTCTGCTATGGAGCAGCAAGCGGATTTCCCCTGTTCTTTCTTCTGCAAATGTCTTTTCATTAATAAATTCTCAGAATCTCCTGAAAAGGTGATACCTACGACATTCTCATGACTCTTAAAGATGATTCAAACCTGCCATTTTCTATTAGAGAGATGCTGTTGTACTGATTTGCTATTTACAGGACTGTCTGGGTGCAGAGCTGCAAAGAGATGGCACTCATACTAAGATTTTTGATATTTAGGGGAAAAAAAAAAAAGAAAAGAAAAAGTTCAGTTTGAATATTTCCCATAGCAACAGGGCAAATCTAGAATGGGTACAAAGAAAAGTTTCCAAAAGTTGAATAGGACTGCCGCCTCAAGAAGAAATGAGATCCTCATCTCTGGAATTTGGTGAGTAAAGGCTGTGGAAACATTGTGGAGGATATTCCTGACAGAAAAAAGTCAGATTTGATGTCCTCTAAACTCTCTTCCTACTTTGCTATCCCCCCCCCTCAATTCTGTGACTACCTTGACACAGCCCAATACCAGTGAACCAGTTCCCTCGTACCTGTCTTAATAATTCTCTGACACTTGGGTCACTTTCTATTTATATAACTTTACAAGGGTGAATTAATCAAGCAAAACCTTCAAAATCCAGAATCTTACCCTTTTCGTTACCGCTGTACTTTCCAAGATAGGGTGGAATTTCAGCTTGATATTGTAAACCCACCATTATTTCCTAAAAGAAAGTTTAGGGAAAAAAAGAGCTGAGTGTTATGCTGGGAACAAATATTCATTATCAAGTAATTTGAGAAATATATAAAAAAAAATTTCTATATTTGTTTTAGAACTAGTTAAAAATGACATTCTGGATCAAAAGGTCTGAGGGGATTGTTAATCATTCCATTTACCTTCCTTAAATCTTCAGATGAATTACCAGCATCTGCTTCAACATCTTCACCCTCTGATTCCTTATCTCCATCATAAGTAGTGTTAGCTTTATACATAACCCAAAAAAGAGGGGGAAAAGTTAATTTATCTATTTAGGGACTGAGAGACACACAAAGATAAAGCACAAAATGTTCTGACTCAAGCAGACTAAAAATGTCTTTTTACATTAGCTAAAACAGGATATTATGTTCTTATAATAATATAAGTATAAATGGTGTGCAACTATGTGCTTTTATTTGTAAAATAAAATCTAGCTAGTTTGCATAAATATGTAAAATTTAAAGTACTGTAAATTCTAATTACTGTAACCCAGAAAATGACGAACATATTAGAAGCTCTTTACAAAAATAGATGGATAACTCAAAAAAATGTTTTATACTTTGATTTAAGGCAAGTCAGATTAGTTCTATGTTGTATAAGAGGAAAGATATAAGGAATGGTGGTGCTGTTTCTATTCAATAGCTTATTCAATAATTTTGAGCTTTGATATACTGATATATAGACTAAAGGAGAAAACAAAGTCAAATAAAATGCCAACACAAATAAAAATCTTCTTTTGAGGACTGATGGGATTTTCAAAACCAATGTAGCAAAAAGGATTTTCTCCACCAACAAAAAACTTCTGTGAAATTTCATAGCTGAACTAAAACTAGTTACCATAGCAACAGATGAGTCTGATGACAGAAAACAGATAATTCAGAAAGACTAGGTTAATTTATTTACATTAAAAAGCATCACATTTTTCCTATGCCCTGATAAAATGTAATGGATTTGAATTATATTAGCATTTGGATGGAATTCGGGAAGTCATTTAAAAATATTCTGAACATGAAGCTATTAAACCCAAGAAAAAGTCATCAACCTATAGCAATAAAGCTATAATTAACCAATAATTATTAGTTTTCCTACATCTTAAAGGTCGAGGGAAGAAATCTGTAGCTTCATGTGAAGTCACTGACGGTGTTAGATCATCAGCAGAAGACTGTGTTTCTTCATCATCACCTGACAAGAGGTCTTTTGCTATTTCCTCCTATATTAGAAATAAGGCAGGCTATAGTTAGAGGTGAGCATATTTCATCATACTCTTAAACAAATTAAGAATTGCTTGAAACCACCTAGGCTTTGAAAGAAGTGGATTTCAAAGTCTCCTGTAATTTTAGTTCAAAAACTATAAATATGATCTCAATTGCAACTTAGCTGTATTTTACTATCACATTAATCTCTAATTCTTGAAAATTTAGAATAACACTCTTACTCTGCTTAATCTGTGAAAATGCAGAAGGTATGCCTGAAGCAGCAAATCAATTTTTAAGAAAGATTTTCATAAGAAACAATATGTTAACAAAAAAACAAAATTTGCCAAAAACTACCAAGAAATGATAAACTACTAAAAAAAAAGTCCTGTGCTATGTATATACATATATTTTTAAAACATGAAATATACTAGGTATAATTATTCTTTAAGCTCACAAGATACAACTTATGCCTTACACTGTGATTTGAAATTTTAACAGACAACAGAAAAGCACTTAGCAAACCCTATCTATCTGAGACCCAATCTCAATTCCTTTGGACATTAAAAACCTGATGAATTCCTACCAGTTATCTTTAACTTTATTTAATTAAATATTTCAATATCTCACTTCTTTATAAGCACAGCATAAATAAGTTGTATCTTTAAAAAATAGAAAATTATGAAGTAATAATCTTATTAATAAATAGGATATATTAAACTGATGAATATTGTTAGAAACTTCATTAATAAGGCAGAAATAAACCAGAAGAATTGAGAAGTGAATTCTCTTCACAATTCTCTTTTTTCTTCCCTGAACAGACTGTAATTCTCATATCTTGGTAAAGTGAGAAGGGGGAATGGTATGTTGTGTGATTTCTTTCTTTTTAGATTGTTCCATGTACACTAGGGCAGTCTAGGTAGCATCTCACCTCCTTCCAGGCAACTAGATCACAAAAATTTCAGGCCAGAGGTTATGTCAGCTGTACCTGCTGACATCATTTAAGAAGGACCTGAATATCCCACTTCTAGGCCTACAATGCCATTGATCCAAAGTTGAATATACTTAACTTGCTCTTAAACTTGCTCAAACCCTTCCTAATTAGTTAAAAGAAGTTCTCTCCCTAAAGGCCACGTTAATTTAGATACCACTATACTTAAATGTTTCTTCAGGCTCATATATTACAGGTGTATCTAAATTTAAATACATTGTATCCATTATAATAAAGCCCAAAGTCATGGGTGAATCCACAAATTCATGTAAAATTATTAATAATTAGTGTTTATAAATTACTTATGACCCAAAAAACCCCAAACCCAAACCCACCAATCAACAAGTACCAACTATGTTGCAGGCATTGCACTAGGCTCAGGGATAGAGAGACAAAAGTGAAGCAGTCCCTTATCCTCAAGGCTTACATTCTTACTTAAGATGAAGTCAGTGGCAAGAGAAAAATATAAAAGACAACAATAGAATGTAAGGTTCTTGAGAGTAAAGATTCACTTTTGTTTTAAAGCCTCAGCATCTAAGTTAGTATGTAATTGAACTGAAGGGAACAAAAGATCATATAAGTTTTTTTTTTTTTAAAGTCAAGAACCAAGGATAATACAATTTTTAAAAATTTTAAATGACGATAAACATAATTAGTGCTGACTTACCTTGTCCAGTGTCATATCTGGTAATTCATCTGCAAGTTCACTTGGGGAACTATTTGCACTAGAACCTGCTATTCCCGGAATAGTGGATTCATAGCCATAGAATGCCAGTAAATCTTCCAAAGGCATATTTCCTTCCTTGTCAAAGATATAAACAACATATATGTACTCTGCAAAGATGGTCCATTACTGAGTTACAAGTAAACAATATATCTTTACATATTCTAAAAAGTATAGACAGAAACTATGCTATCAATGTATCAAGAGAACAAAATAATTAACTAGATAGAGCTGAGGTGGAAACCTCATAACTTCAATAAAATGAGATTTCTTAATTGATGAGTTCAATATGCTTCTACAGAAAAGATCACAAGAAACAAAGTCCCCAAATAGTTGTTTTT
Organism: Myrmecobius fasciatus; assembly: GCA_023553655.1. Classification (NCBI taxonomy): domain Eukaryota; kingdom Metazoa; phylum Chordata; class Mammalia; order Dasyuromorphia; family Myrmecobiidae; genus Myrmecobius; species Myrmecobius fasciatus. Next base: position 8,614 of record JAJPUD010006238.1, on the reverse strand, counting down.
TGTGCAGATGCTTTTCATTTTCTACATTAGTTCAAAGGTGACTCTTGTTAAAATTTCCACTGAAGCAGTTGCATGAGTGCTGCTACCTCAAATTGCTTGTGAATTTCTCCTACTTTTTCACCATAAGAATTTATTGACATTATATTAATTGATATGTTCCTATATACTCCCAGAAAGAATGAACCTTTTCATCATTTATTAGTTTATGCTTCACTCTAATTAGAAAATGTATAGCTGAAAACTGCTGCTGAAAACTTCCTGAATTATCTGGTCATGGATATTATATAACGAGAACATTTTCATGTTACTGATGTGAAGCTACAGTTGTCTGATACTGAACTCTTCTTGTTCATCTACAGTAGCTAATATCATTGACTCCACCCTCTTTCTATGACATTTTTCTCTTCCTAATTCTCCTCCTACCTCTCTGATTGTTCCTTCTTGGTCATCTCTGCTTGTTTCTCTTCTGTCACACCAGCATTGAGAGTCCTTCAACGCTCTGTCCTTCGCCCTCTTCAATTCTCTCCCTTAGCTTTCTCAATATACCGTCCTGGCTTAAATTATTGACACCATGTAGAAGGCTCTTAAATATCTATACATCCCCAGGATTTCATTCCCTTGCTTCCACTTGCTTGCTGGACTTTCACACCTTAAACGCAACATGTTCAAAACTTAACTCATTATCTTCCTTCAAAATCTTCCCTCTCCTAACTTCCTTATTTCTGGTGAGAGCACCACATCCTCCCAATCACTGAGGTTCAAAACCTTGGAATCAATTGGAAAGAAGGAAAAAGTGGGCCGGGTTTTATGGAGTTGCTGTAAGACAGTGAAACTATTTGAAGAAAGATTTGATTGTAAAGAAAGAAGTCTGGGACAAAGAAAAACGCTTTTCAAAACATCTTTGCATGTATAGACTATGGAAGCAAGGCAGAAGACCACCTGGCTCACTAGACTTGAAAGATGAGCTTATTCAAAGGTTTGATGAGAAATGGAACACTGGTCAAGACAAAGGACTGAAGGACCAATGATCAGAGCAGTCAGATACTAATTTACCACTAAGAGAATAAAACCTGTGAAGCAGGATTGTATTCTGTTATAAACGTGGGAGAGATGAACATGGACGTGTTGAATGCATTTAAGAAATGATGATTAACTAGAGACCCCCAAATAGCTACATCTTTTTCATCATTTGGGACTGAAGTGTACAAGCCAATAAGCAAATATAGCTCTTAAACACCATTAATAGGTTCAGTACAAAATCTAGTATTATGTATTAAATGAGATTTGAATCCTAATCTAAATGTTGTCATGGTTTGATTACATGTAAAGTATTTACTGAAGTCAGGATTACTGCATGCTTTTTGTAACTGTACAATTTTACTGAGCTTCTCTATGTTAATTTTTGAACTTTATGATCAGATATTAAAATGTAATCAAAAGTATCTGTAACTGTTTAAACTTCCTCATATACTACACATAATACTTCACATACACTGTTTTTGCAAACCTGCTTATCCTTATGTCATACCTTGTTCCTGCCACTCACTTCTGACCTGTCCTCCCTAACCATGCTACTCATGCTACCTTCTCTCCCCCAGCCCCTATTTAATCATTTTCTAAATTCTTTTAATTCTATATCGGGACATCTTCCTGTCTATCTCCTCCATTCTTGTACCAACATCCCACCTTAAGCTTTAGTTATTTCTGCCGCCACAACTGTCACAGAATTCTACAAGTTTTTTCTGTCTCCAGGGGATCCTCCCCTGCCCATTGAGGTTTTCATACCCCTTCCAAAGTAATCTTACTAATATAATGATCTGATCACATCATTACTTGGCTCAAAAACTGATCATCTGAGTTTAAAATACAGACTTGTAGTCTTGCCATTTAAAGTCTCCCATCATCTCGTGACAAACTATTTCCCAGTCTTCTAAGCATACCATTCTCCTTTTCATGCTCACAATGGAAACAACTTTGTCTACTCACTGTCCTCAAGTTCGTCCTATGAGCTGTCTCTCGTATCTTTGGACAGTCTGTCACCAATGCTTGGAAAATGTTTCCTTGATTTTTCTATCCCAAGGCTTTTAACTTAAGCCCTACTTCTCGTTCCCCTAAAGGCACTTACCAAGTTTTCCCTCCCCATTATCTCTCAATCTTAAGGCATTCATTTTACTCTAACTGTGGCAGTTCTTTCTATCTCCTCTACCTGCCAGATCACCAGCTTCTTGAAGATGGTATCCTTTATCTCCTTTGTATCTTTAAAGGTGAGCCAAAGGTGAGCCCTTCATCAGGAGGTGGTTAGCCAACACTTGAACTGAAATGGATTTACTATGATCATTTAAAGAGGACAGCACTTCAGTAAAGGAAGTCACTTCTCTAAAATCATAAAATCAGCTTTGATTCTGAAACAGTCAACTTCAGTTATGCTACTGTTCAGTCACTAAGTCAGTCTGATTTGTATAAATTATTTTTAATTGTCATTTCTCATCATAGTAATTTTGAAATTAGCATCTTACTGTACATTGTTTTTCTTATTAAAGTTGAAATGTATTTCAAACCAAATTTATATATGCTAAATTCCCTTAAGAAATATTTTAATTCAAACACATAGAGAAGGTTGATGGATTAGGAAAGGTATAGTGGAAAAAACTCTCAATTTGGAGTCAGACAACCTGGCTCTAAATCTTGTTGCTGCTATTTATGACTGTGAGCAAGTCACTTACTCACTGACCCTTAGTTCCCTCTTCTGCAAGTGGAAATATACTAACTAGATTATTTCTAAAATCCCTTCTAGTTTTAAATTGATGATTTTCTGTTAACTAATTTACCTATAATTTTTGGCAATTTATATTACTAAATTCCAAACAAATGTCACTCATCTGATTTAATAGCTTACATGTTTTTGTGAATCCAAACCTATTATGTGATTTTTGAAAAGCTTATTTATGTACATTTATATGTATAGATCTAAAGAATGCAGTCCACTGTGAGAATTAATCATGATGCAATTTGAAAAAAATTATTTCTGATGAGCAAATATATTAAAAAGCATCTAGAATAGGGCATTGCTAAACATGTAAATATAATCCTGTATTTTTTTATGATTCTTTTAAAGAAATTTTATTAAAAGTTTTTGTTCTTTGTTGACAAATAAATGTTTATTCTTTGACAAAAAAATAAAAGTTAAAACTGTTAGGGGCTCACGAGTCATAGGTTTCTTAAAAATCCTGTATTTTTAAAAATTTTGTTCAACATTACACAAGTCAGAAGTAGAAAAGTTGATTTAATCTATTGGTCAGAATTAAGAGTATTTCATATATAAGTTTTACAAAATAGGCTAGACCTGAAGCAATTAGGTACTTAAAAACAGAATGAATTTATCCACAGTGAATCGATAGCAGAACTAAAGATTTTTAATATAGTGTCCTATTTCAGGGACTCAAATACCTTTTAAAAGACAGTTTATTAACTCCAATTTAATTTTAAGTGTCCCATTTCCTAATTATATAATTTATTGAGTCACTAATTTCAAAGGCCTTAAAGAATTTTTTTCAATAGGTCTGTCTTCTGGAATTCATCAGTGACAAGTCTATTTTTAAAGATGAAAACTTCCCCTAAAGACTTTAATGATTGAATGGATATTTTAAATTCATGTTTAAAATAACAATTATCAAAAGAAAACGACATTGAAACAATATTAGTATAGTTCATTCAAACTCTGAGAGAGAGAGAGAGAGAGAGAGAGAGAGAGAGACCTTTACAATAGCCATTAAATGGTTTAACTGTTACCATTCCTAATAACTCCTTTCTAACTTCGTTATCTATTGGAGATACTAAAAATGCTTCAATCAAAAAAAGTGGAAAGTAGTAATTACAAGTCCATGAATGATCAAAAACCTGTTATAAAACTATTCATGTGAAAAAATATACTAAGGCCAAACTCCTAAAAGTGTCATGTCTCTAGAGCCACTGAAAAATGTATAAATATGGCATTTTCCTATCTTTTTTTATGCTTCTATCTCTACCACACTATTTCTCCCCTTACAGTCCAACTGCAGTGTTTCATTATGGCTCCAGAGGTGCCTAATACAGCTCCTGTTGGAAGGTCCAGCCAAGATAGAAGAGGATGAGCAGAAAAGGCATTCATTCTCTTGGCCTGTTGACTGGCTACCTCTGTTGTCAGAGGACTTGTCTACCCAAATTCACAATTTTGCCACCAGATTGGCAGCAGGGTGATTTTTTTTTTTTAAATTCCACAGCAACTCTAAAAAAAAAAACCCCATCTACTTAGTTATAAAGACACTGAAATCTGAGTTAATGGAGACAGAATCCACACCAGTGGTTCTTGAATGATCTGCTTTGCTTACCTTTATTTAATATGGACAAAAACCCACTAATTCTTTATAAAATATTCAAATATCCTTAAAATATACTTGAGCTAGACAAAGTTCTGTTGATGTGGCACTATGATTATCTTACACCTAACCAATAAACCTTTCTACATGCTGTTACCACCAATTTCCATGTAAAGAGATAGAAATAAGAAAATGAAGGTAAAGTTTTAAAATGCTTTTTAAAGGTCAGAAGCACAACCAATTAGATATAGAAAGATAATTATCTCTGTGGACCTGCAGTTTGAAGTTTTTTGATCTATAAAACTCATGGTGCATATCAACAAAGACAGGATAATTTATTAGTGGGAATTTCCAAATAAAATGAAAATCATGGTTATGATATCATGCCCTGTGAATAAATAAATGAAGACAGAGCAGTCAGACTGTATGCTATCTGAGGTTAGAGATTATGTCCTATACCCCTCTGGATATCCAATCCAGCACACACTGGGAACTCAATAAATGCTTTCTATTAGTAATGATCATCTCCTCTAACTCTTTACTTTTTTGCTTTAACTTTGTAAAAAGTTCATTAAAACATAGGTCAAACCAGTTGTTGAAGTGGACTTTTCGGAAAAAATACTGCCCTCTACCTTCCCAGTAGGAATATGAAATAAGATAAGAACTCCCCACACCAATACAAGGCCATCCCAGACAGATAAGTTTTCTGATGCTCAGAGAGGTAAGGTAAAATTTAAGTTGCTCATAAACAGAGATGGGATTTAAACTCCAGTCTTCCTGACTCCAAATTCAATGCACCATTTGCTAACTAACGGAAGATATAATCTACAGAAGATGCTCAAAGTGGTTAAAAAAAATTGGGGTATTTTCTGCCTTTCTTAATTAAGCATTCCAAAACCTTGTATCAACTTATACATGAGTTTTTAAATAAAACAATCTCCATTCTGACAAATTCCAACATAATCTTTTAAAGAAAAGATGCATGCATGATGAGCATGACAAATTAAATTTATATAACACAACACTGAAAAATGAGAACGAGTCATTTAAAAAAAAATTCAACATCACATAAAAGAATTACAATCAAATTTCAATTGTTACTCTACTTTGAGACTTAAAAAAACTCAAATATAAGAAATCTGCTTCTATTTTCTTCTGTCCAACAGGAATGGATTGTCTTCAAGGACAAACAAGTATATCCAAGACAGAATTCAAAAGATCACAAGTCAAAAGGTACTGACTGAAAATGTGAAGGGAAAATTTACATTCTCCCTTTTTCTTTCTCTGACCTCTGTCCTTTATCTGCTATCTAACTCTTGAATGATGTGTGAAAATTAAGCTGCTAATCTGGTAGCATGACTTCAACTCTATATCACAGCTCTGCTACTATGGGACAGAACTACCTAATAAACCCAGCTCTCTAACTCTTCTGAACACTACACTTTTGAACATGGGGAGAAGTTAGCTCAGGCAAGGTCCAAAGTTGAATTGTAGAAGTTCAACAGGTAACTGACTATCTCTTTTGTAAACTTTATCACCAAAAAAAATTTTGTGGTCACTCTATCCACATCTCAGTAGAGGATAAATAAAAGAATTTTCTTCTTATGTCAGAGAATTTCCTAATATTTATTTCCCTACATTTCCAATTTGCTTTGCTTTCATGAGAAATTTGCAGAGTATATATCTTTGAATATTTGCTCAAACTTCAGAATATCAACAAAACATAGAAATTAAATACATCTAATTGCATTTGTGCAGGTCAGAAAGAGAAATAGATGAGTACTCAACAGCAGTAGACAGAACCTAAGGTTCTACTTATGATATAAAAGTAAATAGTACTGCTTTCTCAGGCCACAGGGATGTTTGAGGATATGAAGTCCTTTGAATTCTCCAGGCGAAAGGTATTACATAAATATTGAGTATTATGAATAAAGGATGTAACTAAGAATATAACCTTTGTTCTAGTCTGGGTAGAAACATACAAAGAAGGAGGTTAGTTTTAGATAGATAGAACTTTATGCGATCAAAGTAGCAACCAAATTTTAATAATTATTGGGCATTTAAACATGACACTTAAAATACAAAAAAATCTCCTAAAGGTCATGCCAACCAGGTACTTACAAACACAAGGAAAAACTAAATTATAGTCCTGCCTTCTCGTCTTCATTCTCATATATACATATACACTCAAATATACTAAGATGCATTAAATAAAGACATAAGTATCGTTTGCATATAGATCCTCTTTTACCAAGGTGAAGTTACCTTCTAGAAGATGAGTGTATTCTCTATCCATTTACCTATTTTTCTTTTATTAATTTAGACATAAGTATATTGGATATGTTATATATAAATTAGTTCTTTATTGAATACCACTCATTTGTCATATTTTTAAAAGATGATTTTAGGAAGTATTTTACTGATCAACATTTAAAAATTAAATATAATGTATCCTCTTTAAATATTTTAGAAGTATTCCCTATTTGGCATAAATTCAGGACTAAAGTGGCAAGGTATTTGGTCTTCTATAAAAAATGCTGCGCTGGGATTCAAGAGACCTACATTCTAATTTGATCTACAAATAATTTATGACCTTAGATAAGTCACTACATGACTGTGCCTTGGTCTCTTCAACTGTAAAATGGCTATTGTCACCATACTTCCCTCACAGATAAAATGGATTAACAATAGAAATTATTAACTATGCTCTAAAATCACTGAGTGGGAATCCTTCATCTCTTCATATTAATCTTTGTTAATATTTTTAATCTCATTATGCTGAACAGTACCATAAGATCATCTTTCTTACCTTTTCTAAATCTTCTATTTCAGAACTGAAGTTTTTGCCCTCATCCATCATTTCTTCTTCTTCAAGAGTTCTTTCATCATCATAGTCATGTACCAACATTTCAGCAGTGGGGTCAAAATCATGATCCTCAGAAGACAAAGACCCAACTATAATAAAAATAATCCAAGTCACTTGACATATCCATAAATGTGCACAAAGTAAAATTGTGTTCTCTAAGCTACAGGTCTACATGTTTCATTAAATTTATTTCTCTGTAGCCTCTAAGATAAAAGCACAATAACACAAGAACCCATTAATGCTACTTTAGCCTTACTACCTAAGAAGACTTAATTCAGCTCCTTCAAAGAAGCTGGTTTAGACATGGCTCAGAAGCAGAGTCATGCATGGGCCTGAAACATCACTTGACTCTAAACAGTCAGTGGTGGATCTGGGCTCAAATCCTGGCTGACACAGATTTTACCATCTGTGTGGCCTTAGGTTAAACTTTCTGGAACTTGGCTTCCTCTCCTGTGTCCTGAGAAGGTTAAACAACTTGGCTTTTAAAAGCCCTTACCCTAGGCTCTAGAGCTAGGATTCTGGTAACCCCAAAAAAGTGTTTTTATTTTTTATATGACAAGGCCAAATTTACTTTAAAAATCTGAACAAATAAAAGCAAAATCAGAACACAGCCCACAGGCAAAAAGAAATTTAGTCTCTTCACAGCTGGCAGATTCTAAGTTTCATGAGAGCAGATTGAATCCTAATTATTTCTCTATCTTCCCAGTATTTTATTTAAAATTTTATTTATTATTTTTAAAAATCCCCTGCTTTTTAAGGCGGTTTAGTTCATACAGAAGGAAAACATTTTTTAGAGAGGAAACAATTTCTTAAATCTGGCTAGTTATGGGCCATCTGTTTGCCAAAGCAATTCTTTGAAAGGGTTGTCACTTTTTCATTTCTGTAAAGCTCCATTGTTATGATAAAATAAGTGTTAAGACTTCTTTTGCATTACATCTTAAAGCTAAATAATAAAAAAATTTTAAAGTTCTTAAGGATTATTTGGGGGGAAAGGCATGTTATTAAGATATTTCCCCAGCATTTTTATGTATAATACTATATTCTTTAGATCTTATCATTTGCTCATCTCTCTTTCAATGTCAAAATTAAACACAGAAATAGTAGTATTCTTCAACAAGAAAACAAAACAGAAAATGAAAAACTGGTGACAAAATCCCAGGAGCCCTGTCACTAAATTTCAGGGGAAAAAATGGCTTTCCTTCATTTGTTTCACACTGATATTTCATTCAACTAGACTAATTATTTTTCACTATTTATAAACCCCATAACCATTTCAATACTTCTGACTTCACAAAACCCTAATCAACATTCCTAAGTTAATACAATTGCTACAGAATGTAATTCTTTTAAGTTTATTTCTGTAATGATAAGCTTTAAGGGGGAAAAAAAAAAA
>JAJPUD010006237.1:96910-132215 GCA_023553655.1 Myrmecobius fasciatus | reverse complement strand
AGGAAGGAAGGAAGGAAGGAAGGAAGGAAGGAAGGAAGGAAGGAAGGGAGGGAGGGAGGGAGGAAGGGAGGGAGGAAGGGAGAGAGGAAAGAGGGAGGAAGGGAAAGAAGGAGGAAGGAAGGAAGGGAGAGAGGGAGGGAGGGAGGAGAGGAAAAGAAAGGAAAGTAAAAGAAAAAAAAGAATGATTTAGTGTTCTCCTTTTCCCCAGACTCAGAAAAGTCATAGGATTTAGATCAGGGAAGGACCTTAGATACCATCTAGTCCAACTCCCCTAATTCAATCAATCAGAAGTTATTAAGCACCTGCTGTGTGCCAGGTACTCTGCTAGGCACTACAGAGAAAAAGATAAAATGAAACTATGGCCGGACTCAAGGAATTTGCATTCAATTAGAATAAATTCTGAGTACCAATATAAATAATCAATTATTAAGCACCTACTATGTGCCAGGTAGTCTGCTAGGCACTAGAGACAAAAAGACAATATGAGATCCTTCCTGGACTCAAGGAACTGACATTGAATCAATGTAGACCCTAAATACACATATATATATTATATATATAAATATATAATCAATCAATAAGTTTTTATTAAATACCTACTGTATGCTAGGCACAGGAAACAAAAACCGAAGTGAAATACTCCTGGACTCAAAGAATTGACAATTTAAATCATATCTATTTGTAAAAAAGATAACTAATCAACTAATGAATAAGACTTAATTAAGCATCCACTAGGTCCTGGATACTGTGATAGGTGCTGGAGATTCTAAGAAAAAAAAACAAACACATAAATCAAAGCATCCCAAAAGACAAATCCAGAGTAAAAGGAAGGCTGCCTTTGAGGGCGTGGCTCTAAGAGCTGGGGTGGGAGAAAGGGAAGGCCCCTGTGCTTACATGGAACCTTAAAGGAAGCCTGGCATTGGAAGAGTGGGCAATGGAAACATGGAGACCAGATGGAAGATCCATGGGTACAGCAGCCAGCCCTTAGCTGCTGGCTATAGAGGAGGGAAAAGGTTAGAACACTGGAAAAGGTGGGAAGGGGCTTGTGATCATGGAGGGAAAGGGAGGAATCAGCAAATGGGAGGGGGTTCAGACCAGAAAATAGCAGAGAACCTGGGGAGTTAAGGGACTTGCTTCTAAGTGGAAGATCCCAGAGACTGGTGAATTCTCCTGCTTGAAGATGAATGAATGAGCATTGATTAAGCATTTACACTGTTCTAAGCCCAGCAAGAAGAGTCAGGAGCTTGCAATCTAATGGGGAGGCATAACAAACACCTAAGAGAGGTTCCAGCTGCAAGACTGATGGGTAGCTTGGTCCTGAGGGTGCATGGGCAAAGTAGATGAGAATGGTTCTTCCTCAAAGTTTCACACCATTTCTATTCATAAAACCACATTTTTTTAAGGTTGAACCAAGTGATAGTATCAAGGACTTTAGAGACAAGGACTCTTTGTTCTAAGTCCTCAGTAGCTGTGGTTACTGGGCTGGGGGGAAGAGAGGAAGGGAGCTCAGCAGTTTCAGAGACAATTGCTGGATTGACTGTCCACAGGGGTGGGCCCTTCTGAAGGCAGGGCTGGTGGTCTGGGGGCACCAGTGTCCCTGGACTCTTTGACTTAGCTGCCCATCTGCGGCAGTTGGTCAGTAGCTGGTTAGTGGCCCACAGAGAGTGGGGGGTGACAGTGCAGTAATGGCTCCCCTTTACCTCGGCTGTGGGGACCCATCCACCGCCTCTCTACAAAGCTAAGCTACGCTCCATGTGGTGATGGAAGAAGCAGAGTTCTCAGAGTCAACACCTGACTTGGAATCTCAATTTATTTATTAGCTGTGTAATCGTGGGCAGATCCCTTTCCCTCTCTGAGCGTCTGCTTCCTCTTTTGCAAAATGTAGGGTTTGGACTAAATGATTTCTAAAGTGATTTCCACTCTAAATCAATGATTTCTGTTATAGCTGTTCATCTTCATCTCTTCCCAGCTAATCTGAGTTCTAGACTATATGCTCCATAAGGGCATGGAACCCTGGACAATAATAGGAAAGTTCAAAGGGGAGAATTTTGGCGAAAAGATGAGTTCAGTTATGTCTGAGACTCTGGAGGATGTTAGAGATAGATAGTAAAGTGAGCAGAGAGGTTAGGGCTAGAGAGGAAAATTTGGGAATCATCAGCAAGGAGATGATGACTGAATGAATCCATGGGAGCTGATGAGATCACTAAGGAAACAGCAGAGATAAAAGATGGAGCCCCGGGGGCACCCTTGGTTAATGAGTGCAACTTAGATGAAGCTACCACAATAACCACAACAATGAGGAACACTCAGGGAGAAGAGGGAGGATAGAAGGAAGAGACTGTCAAGGAGAGGGAGGGTGACCGGCAAAGTCAAGGGAGGTAGAGAGCTGGAGAAGGAAGAGGCAGAAAGGGCCATTGAGTTGGGCAATTCAAAGATCACTGGTAACTCTGGAAAGAAAAATCCAAATTCAATGGTGAGATCAGAAGGCAGATGACAGAGAGTGAAGAGGAGAGAGAGAAAAGGAAATAGAGACACTGTGGATGGCTTTTCCAGTTGAGGTTGGCCAGCAGAGGAGAAATATAGGACAATAATCAGTGGGGATGGCTGGATCAAGTGAGGGTTTTTAAGGATGGAGAAGAGAAGGGCATTTTGGTGGGCAGTAGATAGGAAGAGATTAAAGATGCCCCCCTTCATTTTTGAATAGGACCAATGACATCACTGGGTGACTCATGCATAAATTGAATTTAAATGAGGCAGAGTTGAACTAAATCATTAATTTTTCACCATTTTCCAGAGTCAGGAAAGTCCAGTGACAGGACAAAAGTCAAGATTACCCACTATGGCCCAGGATGCAGTGGATGATCTTGGCGTTTTTGAGCTCTGAACAAGCGGTAAATGTTCCACAGAATCTGCTTTGGCTCCCTTTGTGGCTGTTGGAACAAAGTGTTCTCATCCACCCGTTCTGCTGAGAGAAGTCCATATGCTTGGGGCACACACCCCCCTAACTCATCAATGGGTCTGAGACCTGCTCGTTACCCTCAAGTTGGTTTAACCTGTCTGCCAGTATGATTTACTAAGGTGTGGTCACCGAACATTCTACAGTTCCTTGAAGCTGCAGGTAAGAATTAATTGCCAGGTGGCCACCAAAAGTGGATGAGTAGCCCCAAGAAGGGCTCAGTGAGCCCTCATACCTGAGAAACTCCTTGAACCCCACAAAAGCCCAATAGAGGAGGTGATCTAATGGAGGAGACAAAGTGGAAGGGGCTCACCTGAACACATGGTGGGGTTTCACTTGGCAAGAAGGGCACCTACTTATGTGATCGGGGTGAAGGAAGAGGTCATAGAAGAAGGCATCTGAGCACCGGGACATAAGGAGAGGAGAAAAAAAGGGGAATTCTAAGTGAATGGCTTTTTTTCCCAGTGAAAGAGGAGGTTCTCAGCTCAGAAGGTGGGAAAAGGAGGAGCTTTGGGGTGTTTGATAAGGGACTTAATTTGAGGAAGTTCGGAAAAGCTGCTGTGCTGAGTGGGATGGAGAATTGGGTAGAGAGGTATCAAAGGATTGCCATAATGAGGACTCAGTTGGAATTATATAACAGATGTTTGTAGTGGACTCAGTCAACACGGTGCTGTGATTTTCGCCATCTCTGGAGGGAAGTGGGGCATGGTAGGAATAATCCAGGGTTGGGATTAGGCAGGGAAAGACTTTGATAGGTTAAGGGAGGCAAAGGACTAGAGGGGAGAAGACAGAGTAGAAGGGGGAAGGAGGAAGAAGGAAGAGAAAAGAAAAGGGTGAACATGATCAGGCCAAACTTTGGATCCCCAGAATTTGTCCCCCAGTGGGGGGCTGGGCTGTCCCTCAGATAACAGACTACTTCTATAGTCAGAACTGAGACTGTCTGGCTCAGAGGACCCCCCCAGATCTCAACCTCTATAAATCCCAGATTGCAAGACCCTGGGATCATCTTCTCTCTCCTACCAAGAAGCAGATAAAATCTTACTACTGCCTGCCTTGGGTACCACACAGTGACATACAAGATGGCAGGCTGCCTTTCTTAAGGCTGAGAGCCACAAGGATAGGAGGTTCAGAGTGACAGCTAGAAGGACTTTGGAGATAATTTACTCTCACCCACTCATTTTACAGAGGAGAAAACTGAGCCCTAGAGAGTGATGGGACTGGTCCAAGCTCATGTGAATGGCACCTTCTGATTGTTGAGTTTCTCTTTAACCACACCACAGTGTAATATAGCCTTGAAAATAAGCACTAACCATTTACCAGCCTGCAGGCACTTTTACCAGCCCTCCCTTTCTTCCAAAAAAAAATATAAGCTCCACAAAGTAAGAAATTGTTTTTTTTTTGTTGTTATTATTTTTGCATCACCATCACTTAGCATGATGACTGACTTTACTATTAAATGGAGCTTAATAGATGTTTGTTAAATGAATGAGGAAAGTGAGCAGAAAGGAAATAGTGCAACTGTTTACAGATGGCTTTCCCTGGGAGTTTAGCGCACAGAAGAGAAAGATGGAGCAAAAACCAATGGGGATGGATGGGTCAAGTGAGAGTTGATGAATGAATGAAACATTAGAGTCTCATTCTCATTTTTGCCATAAGATTAGAGAGTTCTTAGCCCCTCAATGAATTAAAGCACTTGGATGCAGCAGCAAGACTGTAAATCATGAGGAAGACCTGGGGAAAGGAGACCCCCTGGTAGCTTCTTTGCCCTCCCTCTTGTGGATTTTTTTGCATTTCACTTTTAGGATATTTTTTAGTCCCACATTTGCAGGGTCATCCTGTTTGCAAAGGGTTTAGCCTCCCTCTGAAGTACGGCCTTAATGGCTTCTTTCCACCCGAAGTCTATGATGCTTTTGAAATTTAAATCTACAGAGTTCTCTTGAGGAAAGGTAGTAATTTCTCCATTCTTACTCCAGAAAGTACAGAAAAGGTACAAGCCCAGTTTCTAAATTTAGACCAAATTTTACACTCTGGACCTCGACTTCCTCACCTGTAAAAGGACAAGCTTTGAACTGGGATAAACCCCCAGGAGGGGAAGATCTCTTTTAGGTCTGACACTCAAGGAGTCCATAACAAACCCAGCTAAATTCTGAGCTTTAGAATATCATCACGCTGAGGTTTCCATGGTCATTTCATAATTCAATGAGTCAAGAAGAAGCCCAGACCCGAAAGGTGTGCTGTGACAAGGTCCTGGTGTCTCTGCACACCTGGAGAGATGTTGGGCCCTCTTGCCTTTTCAGGACACCCGCTGCTTATGGAGGGCTCCTAGGGACATGGTCCTGGGGCCTGATGTCAGAAAGGCCCCTGAATCTCCTGTTTCACATGCATGAAGGACAAGGCCCAGGAGGCCGCCAAGCCATTGAAAACCATTTGTGTGGCCCAGAGTATGTTTTTAATGGCCTTAGTCTAAAGGTCACAGAAGGCAGTCAACAGGCAGCGGGGTAATGGAGCACGAAGGAAGGGCCCCTCGCACCTGAGGGAGCCATCTCACCTGTGGGTGCAGCACTCAGCCCGATGGAGAAAAGCTTGTTTGTCCTTCCATGTTTATGTTCGTCGAGATAAGGCTTTTCCTGATAGAAACGATATTACTCTTGGCTCTGGGCTATCAGGGCTTCCATGCTGGGAGAGGCTGGGGACAGCTATCAGCCCGAAGAATGAGTGAGGGGGTTACACACAAAAGGAGCCCCAAACCTGGAAGGCAGGAGGAACCCACGGGAATCCCCAGCCTCTGACTACAGTGTGGGCAGCTGGAAGCCCCGAAGGCCGGGGATGTGGTGCTGGTGAATGGCTGCCCCAGCTCCAGAGGGCTCAGGCAGCCCCCCAGGACAACCATGGAGAGCTCAGGCAAGAAGCTGAGGTCCAGATCACCCACATCCCCACATATGGACACATACATAGAGATATGTAGATATACACATAGATATACAGATAGATGAATGGGTGGAAAGATAGAGGGACAGAGAGAGAGAGAGTGATGGATATAAGGGAGAAGGATATATAGGTAAGAGATAGATGAGATACACTTATTAAGCACTTACTGTGTACCAAGCACTGTGCTAAGTATTGGAAATACAACTATAATCCAAAAAAGCACACTCTACCCTTCTGAGGAACTAACAACTTAAATATGGGAAGGGAATTGGAAAAGGGAAGACATGAAAGGGGGTAACAAAAGGGCAAGGCTGTTGGGGAGGTGAAAAAGTCTACGAAAGGTAGAGGTGAGCACTGCATGAAATAGGAGGCTGGGCTACACTGTCCAATCAGAGGAGAAGGCTGCAGAATCTCTCTCTCTCTCTGTCTCTGTCTCTCTGTCTCTCTCTCTCCCCATCACCCCACTTTTTGTGGATGTTATGGAGTAACATCAAATCAACTGCAGTATTAATTAAATTAAAAAGGATTTAATAAATGTAAATTAATTGAATAATTATTGAAGTTAATCTTTATAGAGCATCTGCTATGTGCATAACACTGCATGCTTTTTATAAGTATGATCTCATTTGATCTCAACAACCCTGGGAAATAGGTGGTAGAAGCACGCCCACTTTATAGAAGGGGAAACTGAGGCAAGCAGTGGTGAAGTGTCTTGCCCATGGTCTGGGGCCATATTTACATCCAGATCTTCCTGATTCCAGGTCCAGCACTTTGTCAACTTTACCGCTTCTTTCTCTGAGGTTCTTTCTGAGCTTCTGCGGTTGTTTTAAGTCTCTCCATAGCCTTCCCATTCTTCCAGGATGAGGTCATAGGATCATAGAAACTAAGAGCTTGAGAAGTCTTGGAATCCAGCCTCCATCACCTAGGATGAGGAAACTGAAACCCAGAGGGATTAAGAGATTTGCTCACCCTAACACTGATCATAAAGTGGAAGACCTGGGATTTGAACCCATTGTTGCTGTGCCGGTCAGTCGTTTTGGACATGTCTGGTGCTCCATGGCCCCGTGGGGGGCTTTCTTGGCAAAGACACTGCCGTGGTTTGCCATTTCCTTCTCTAGCTCAGGAAAGTGAAGCAAGCAGGGTAAAGTGGCTTGCCCAAGGTCACACAGCCAGGAAGCTTCTGAGGCTGGATTTGTCCTCAGGAAGAAGAGACTTTCTGCCTCCATTATTCTGCCAGTTAGCTGTCCTGAAGGAGGAGAGGAATATAGAAAGATGGAGAATAATTGCAGGGGGAGAACACAAGTCTCCTCTCTGAGACTTATTAGCTGTGTGATCCTGGGCAAGTCATTCAGTGTCTCTGTGCCCCAGCAACCTGCCAAGGTTATTAGTTATGGAGAAGTGATGGAGGGAATGTGCTCACACAGGAGTCCTCCATAACAGGGAAGCTGCAGGTCCAGCATCTATCCCCATGTAGATAGATCAATAACCAATACACATGCACATGCACATGTGTGCACGGACCTGGGGCATTGTGTGTGTGCATTGCACATATGTGTGCAACTATGTGTAGTGCATTGTGCTGGTGGGTCAGTCCCTCCTCTGGGACTTACAGTTGCTCAGAACCCCAAGAGCTGAATTAATGGGCTCAGGGGTCCAAGGTTCTACAGTCAGGGTGTGTCAGCAGCAGGACTTGAATACAGTTCTTCCTGGCCTTGGGGCTACTCTCTATGTCTACACAAAAATGCTCATGTACATATTTTTTAGGGGCTCTACAGATAGTGAACTGGCTAGAGAGAGCGAGTAGGCTGATTCATATTTAAGGAAATTATGCTGTTTCCCTCCCCCCAAGCTCTTTGGTACCACAAAACCCAACTTTTTGCCATCCCTATTCTCCCTGTGATTTTATGTGATGACTAATTGCAAGCCAAAAGAACTTTGGTGGAGTCTTTGTGTCCAACAAGCCTGGATCCAAGTACCACTGATAGCTCCTAAGCATTAATCTTCGTAGATGGAGAGAGGGTCTCATTGGGAACCTCCACAGAAGAAATGAACTGTCCAAACAAAGGAACAACCCAATTTTAGAATAATCATCAGAATGTCAGCTCTTTGAGGAGAGGACCTATTCTGATATTTGTATTTGTAGTGCGAGGCATACAGCAGGCGCTAAATAAATGCTTGCTTCTTAATTGAGTTAGAAATTGCAGATATTCCTGATGAAAGAGTGAACTAAATGTGCTCTTGGAGATGCCTTGTGTGTGAGAAGTGACCTGACATGTTAGAATGAACATGGGACTACAGGTTATGGCTGGGAAGGACCTTAATGGTCTAGATCAACCCTTCTATTCTAAAGACCAGATGGTAAGTACCAGAACCAATATTTAAATCTGATTCCTTACTTAGTAGACTTTCTACTGTGTTTCATGGATATTACTTGTGGTCAAGACCCTAAGACCTGTATGACTATAAAAAGAGGTGGGATCAGCTTATAACCAGAGTAGAAGACCACAGGCTAGCCAATCAATGGGAGACTATTTATTAGGCACTTACCATATGTCAGACTCTATGAGGTACATGAGGAAATAGTAGCTATAGAGCTGACCCCAGAATCAGGAAGATTTGGGTGCAAGTCAAGTACATACTTGCTGTGTAACTCCGGGCAAGTCTTTGATCTCTCAGAATTCCAGGCAACATTCTAAGACTGTGGGCCTCGTCTGCTTGGGTGGACAGAGTTTACCTACAGGGACTTCCCTCTACCAGTGAAATCACAGATCTGGTTTTAAAAAGAAATGGGACATTGTTCTCCATGCTGGGAATATAAAAACAAAGCCAATCTCTCCCCTTTCTCCTAGTTTACATTCTACTTGATTCTAGATGTGTGATCTTTTGGAATGGATGTATGGATAAATGGATGGACGGATGGACAGATGGACGGGTGGATGAATGGATGGATGGATGGATGGATGGATGTACAAGTGGATAAATGGATGGACAGATGGATGGATGGATGGATGGATGGATGGATGGATGGATGGACAGAGTGATGAATGGATGGATGGTTGAATAAATGAATGCTAAAATAGCAGCCACTCTCTAACAGCACTTTAGGGCCATCTTAGAACCTGATGACAAGGAAATACTGATCCATTCAGGTAACTTTGCCAAAAGATGGTACAGTTGAAAGGCGATTTCTCATCTCCCTGTCTCATGTAGATGAGAGCAGTCCAGTGGATCATTCTGTGTTCCAGGGCAATATTTTCCCTTGGGATGGAGTAAAAAATAAAAGAGAACGTGGCCCTGCAAGCCAGTGCACCTCCACTCTACTGGCAGCCCTACCTGAAGCCTTCACAATAAAAGCAAGTCCAAGTTTATTTTTACACCATCAAGTGGGAGGGGAGAGGAAGCTTTTCATTCACTTTCTATTTCTTCTTTTAGCTCTTCAGTCTCTGGTCCCAAGGCTTCAGGCCATCTGGGGCCTTCTAAGCATGCATGGGCCTCTCTGTGGTTTCTGAGAAGCCTTCTCTTTAGCTTTCCCATCTTCCCCTTGGCCCTTCTCAGGCGGCTGCTAAGGAAATTTTCAGCTCAAGATGCAAAACATTAGTGACAACCCTTAGTGGGTCAACAGCTACTTTTTGCTCCTAAGTTTCTCAGCTGTATACAGGATTCTTGCTCAGGCTCCAGGCAGACTGCAAGGCCTCTGGGGCCTGCTCCACTTCTGAGAGTCTGCCATTCACCTCAGACAAATTAGGATGCCCGCATGTTCTGGAGGTTGGGATGAAGAAAGGGATCCTCCCTCCCTGGAGGTCTTGGACTGGAGGCTGGAGGACCACTGGAATACTTGCTCCCATCCTGCCAGGCTAGAAGGCCTCTGGGGCCCCTTCCATGTTTTACTTTTTGATTCTTTGACAATAAAAATGCCCCCATCCTCCATTTTTCCTTTGGTCCAGTTGACACCCTCCCACTACCGCCATTTATAATATCATTTTTCACAGAAGAGGAATTTTCAGAATAAATATTCCCATCTATTCCCTCTCCCATTTTACGGAGGATGAAGTCAGGGGCTAGAGAGGGCTGGTCCCTTAGTTCAGACAGGCAGCATCCGGGGTGGTAGTGAGCCCCCCGAAGAGCTTTGTGGCTGCCCCTAAAACGCAGAGAGCTCCACGTGGCCAAAGAGTGACCTGCGGCCGCTGATGGCACGCCTGCCAAGAGTCGACAGGGCTTGTTTTCACTGGGAGCCTCCCCGATGCGGATAAGGCACCGAATGCAGGTGCAGGCTCCCCAGGGGGAGATGTCATCCTCAGCGGGCTCCAACGTAAACACGCCCGGGCCACGGTTGCCAAGACGGGGAGATGTTTGCAGCTCTTTCTGCGCCTGACACGGTTGGGGCACCTGCCCAAGTTGCCCAGCTCCAGATAAGGTGACGAGGGCGCGACCGCGGGGAGAACGTCCCGCTGCCCTCCGCAAGGGGAAGGACCCAGCTCCGCGGTGGACCCGTCCGCCCTCAGAATCTGCCCTGGGTCCGGGATCTGAGTTAGTGCGGAGGTGGCGGGCTGCTGGCCGCGCTCCAGATGGATGCGCTGCTGAAGTCAACACAAGCCTCTTGTCTCATCCGGGTGATGTCACAGCTGGGCCGGCTCCTCGCTTCAGAGCTGGGGCTCTCCAGGCCTTTACAGGTGAGGCAGCTGAGGCCCAGGAAGCCTTTAATGCTGGAAGGAAAGGAAGAAACACTGATTCGCCTCCTGTGTGCCCCCCCCCCACCCAGCGCTCTACAGCAATCCCAGGGATCCCGAGGCTCCCGAGTCCGGGCCTCCGTCCCTTGCGCCTCCAAAGACCCAAACAAGGCCTAAGGCTTTGGGACGGCGGGCCCTCGGGGAGGGAGGGGGGGGTCCTTGGCCAGAGCTCGGTTGCCTCATCTCATGTACAGGAACCGATGAATGGCCCTCATTGAGAGCAGTCCCGGCTCGGCGATTGCTCATGCAGTCCCCCTGAGCTCATTCCGGCCTCCTTTGTGAGCCGGCTACCAACAATATGACATCGCCAGAGGAAGTAGGAACAGATGAGGAGGGCGACCCAGGAGCCAGTGACCCGGGCCAGCGGCCCCCCGACTTGGGCCTGCACACAGAGGCCGCTGAGGGAGCGCTGGCTGACTCAGAGTGAGTCACCCAACAGTGGGTGTCGGGCAGGAAGCGGCGCCCCGGGCACCTGGAGACCGGCCCTGCTGGAGGAATCCCAAGGAAGAGCAGATTTAAGGGCCCCACGCTCGCCCGCTGTGCTGTCCGTGGGGTCTCTGAGGCCGCCCAGTCCGGTGCCTTCCACAGAGGGGGAAACAGCCGAGTAAGTCCCCCAGGGAGTTTTAGGGAGAGATTGGAACCCAGGACTGACTGCAGCCTCTCTATAGAGCATAAGCTCCCTGAGGGCTAAGGACTGTTCTTTAGTATTTGAATCTCCAGAATAGTCCCTGGAACGCAGTAGGTTCCTGGGAGAAAAAGGGCTTTTGTTTAAGTCTGGGTCTCCCCACTTCTCCCAGGCTGGAAGGGTAGCAGCCTCTCCTAGGAGGACTCCGTCTATGCCCCATTCCCCCCTGGGCTGCTTGGACCCCTAGTCTGCCCCACCCCCAGCCAGCACCTCCCCGAGAGGCTCCCAAGAGCACAGGACCGGGTCTGACCAGTGTGGGTTTTTAATAAGCGTTCATTAAATGGAACAACTCTACTCAGCCGGCCCTCAGTGCCCGAAGCGCTCCTTCCAAAGGGAGCCGGCGTCAGAGGTCCCCTATTGATTTCCCAGGTCTGCCACGGATTAGCTGTGGGACAGAATACTGTAGTAGTCTCATGTTCCTCATCTCTCACATGCGGGACTTGGGAAAGATGGCCCCAAGTTTCTCTCTCAAGTCTATCCTGTGGCTATCCAGCTTCTCTGGCCCAATGGCTCAGGCAAGATGGCGGCCAGTATGTGGACAAAGCCAGGTGGCCCACGTGGGGATCAGCCCCTTGTCCCTCTTAGCCTGTGTTCTAAACTGAAAACGGGAAAGATACAGGCTGGCACGACAGGGACGGTGGAGTTGGACAGGAAGGATGTGGATGGGTCTGAGGGAGAAGGGTGCAGTGAGCAAGGAAAGGAACTTTGGTATAGGCTAGGGCTAGTGTGTGTGTGTGTGTGTGTGTGTGTGTGTACGTACATACATACATATATAAACACACATATATATACATACACACAACATATATATATATATATATACAAATTCTCTATAGGTTATATATATAGGTATAGGCCAGAGGTTCTTGGGGCAGCTAGATCATGCAGGGTATAGCTTTGGTGTCAGGGAGCCTGAGTTCTGACTCAGCCTCAAATGAGGACCCTGAGCAAATCATTTAAGTCTGTTTGCCTCAGTTTCCTCATCTGTAAAATGAGCTGGAGAAGGAAATGGCTCAAGCACTGTGTGTTGCTCTCTTTTAGCTAGTGAGTAAAGTCTAAAGTCCTCAGTCTGACACTCAAGGCTCTCTACAATTAGGCTCACATTTAGCTTTCTCCACATTATTCCCTTTCACGTGTTCTGTGTCCTGAAAAAGCAAACTCTGCCCTGCTTCTCAGGCTCATCCTGCCCTTTCTCCCTCCATGCATGTGCCCACACCGCTCTCAAAACCTGGAATAAACCACGATTGCCCGCATTGGCCTGTTCTGGAGACCTGTATCCTTTGGGATCCAGCTCCATTGAAACCTCTTAGGGCCACAGATTTAGATTTCAAAGGGGCTGTTGTAGCCAAACCCCTTTTTTAAAAGATGAGAAAACTCCAGGACAATACAACTAAGTGTCTGAGGCAGGATTTGAACTCAGGGTCAGCCTCCACCGTCCCACTCAGATCTCTTCCCAAGTAGAAGCAATCTTTCTCCTTCCGGATCTCTTTGAGCACTTTGTACTTTTTCTATCCATGTAATTACTAATTATTGCTAAGAAAGCATTGCTATTGTTCCATGAAAGATTTAGATCTGGAAGGGACTCGATCTCATCTCATCCAATTCCTTCAGTTTACAGATGAGGCAACTGAGGCCCATGGCAAGGGATGGGTAATTTGCCCAAGGACCCAGAGGTGTTAGGTGACAGGGCAGGGATTTGAATCCAGGTCTTCTGCTTGAAAAGCCAGTTCTCTTCCCTGCTGTGGGTCTCTCCTATCAGCCAGTGATTCTGATTCTTCTCCCCAACCCCCAAGACAGCTAGCACTGAGCCCCCCTTCAGAGAAGGCACTTCCTCGGAGCTAGTGGCCATCCCCCTCGTCTGCCTCTTTCTCAGGACTTAAATGAGGTTTTCTCATAGGAGCTGGACAGACTTCTCTTGGCAGGCCATCGCTTGGGGTCTAACCTAAGGGGCAAAGGGAAAGGGGAAAGGGAAGAGGGCCTCAAGGGGAAAATAAGCACATTAAGGGTCTCAGCCTCCACAAGAAGGACAAGGTTGGGTCTCAACCCAAAGGGGTCACAGTGATCCTCAATCCACAGCAGGAGAGAGTTGGTCAGAAAGGCTGTTCCTCCGAGCTGGCCTAGGAGGCCCCTTCTCCACCAAGCTCTCCTCTCAGTGAGATGGGGATTTCTGGGGCCTTGACCACCATGGCACCATGGCGGTTCCATGAGAAGCGATGGGTTCATCTGACTGACGTCTCCGTTCTGACCTCACAGGCGGGGAGATGCCAGGGATTAACTGGTGAGGTCCCCACTCCATCAGCTTGGGACCTGGAAATTACCAGCATGGAGGAAGCCAGTCAAGGGCAGGGTAGGCAGTCCTGGGGAGGGGGTATAGGGAGAGGTCAAGCCCCAGCCCCAGAGAAGGCTTTTGGACTACCGCCCACAGGGTGAGCTTGCCTGTACACTAGGTGAGATTAAATTTGACATTTCAGTCTAGTTTAACAGCATTTATTAAGTTTCTGCTGTGAGACAAGCACTGTGTCAGACACTGGAGACCCTGTCTTCAAGGTGCTTCCAATTTGGGAGGGGGGGAGGTCACATTTCTCCATATATATAGCTAAACAGATAAAAGATCTAAAGTAATTTTATTGGGGGAATAAAAGGGGAATACCAACTATTCCCTTAAGGATTATACAACTATACAACATGATGTGGTAAGAGTCACCCTCATTTCATAGGATCACAGATTGAGATATGTGGAAGGGACCTTTAATTCCTTAATTTTACAGGGAAGGAAACTGAGGCACCAAGAAGCTAAATGCTGCGTTTTGGCTCAGATGACTATAATAGCAGCTAATAAATAAGGCAGTTAAGATAATATCTAGAAAGGGTCCAAACTAGGACTCGGCCCCCTCAGAATCTAAGCCCATTGTCTCCATCTGAGCCAGATATGTGGCAGCATTTGGGAAAATGGGCCTGGCCCCAAGTTTTGCATCTCTTTTTGCCCGTCTCTGTCCAAATTATAAGTGGCAAAGGGCCAGCTAGTTAAAGTTGATAAAGTATGACACCCAGCACAATTCTTCCCCCCGAGACGGCAGCCGAGGTCCCTTTGTGCTGGGTTTTCTCTCCCTTGTCAGCTCACCTCTCACTGTTTTCCCTTTAAGATCATGGAAGGGGTTGATGTCCTTGTGAAGGCCCTGTGGCCACACTGGGAGTCTCTTGGAGGATTTTTTGGTCCTTTGGGAACACGAAGCTGCCACCTCCCATCAAGGCTGCCATTTGTTCAGCGTGCTTTTCAGATCATTTGCAATTGGGAAGTACTTACCAGCAGCCAAAGTTTCTGCTCAGGAGCACAGCGCCAATTAGTGTATTAAGATATAGTTTCATTTCTACATTGCTGGAAATTGAAATAATCTCCAAGATGAAAGAACTCAAAGTGGAGAAAGGGGGCTCAGCAATGAGTTATTGAGGGGACGGCAAAGGCACTGGAATAAGAATTCTTGTCCGTTAATGAGTTATGCAAATCCAGCCCTGGCAGAGGCTAGGAGTATGTCCGGGTGGGCCCCAGAACTGGTGGCCAGTGAATGGCTTCCATGAGCTGTGCTCCCCCAAGTTTGGGTCTTGGCAAGTTCTTGACCATTGGTCTACTTGGTTCTAGCTTGATTTGAAGAGCTGTTGTTCTACAGGACTTATGCATGGGGGAGGAGATGGGGAAAGGGCAGGTGTTTTGGGGGCCAGGAGGCAGCAAGGTGGATACCAACTCTGGGGCAATTTCTTGCCAGAAATCACCTCGAGGGTTCGCATCTGCTTGAAACATAGGGTTTCATCTCCCCTTTCTGGGTCTCAGCTTCCTTAAGGGAGATCTACTAGGTGACTTCTAAGCTGGTACTTTCAGATGCTGCCAAGAGCAATCTAAGACCCCCTTGTTAATAATCAGCACATTTCAGGGCACTGGGGAGAGAACTAAATGAAGACCCTCTCCCGATATAAATGCACAGACCTCATTCAAGCTGCAAGGTAGCCGCCCCTTTGTGGAATAGAATGAATGTATGGGTAGCGAGCATCTCGTTTTTGTCTGTGTATCCCTAGCACAGTACGTAGTAGGCACTTAATGGGTTCTTAAATTGTCAGTCCAGTCTTTCTCCTTCAAGGCTCTCCCTGATGTTCCTTTCAGGCAGATTTAACCTGAGCCACAAGTACCAGAGAGGGCTCTCAAGAACGATATTGTGGAACTATGTATAGAAGAACTGCACATGTTTATCATATATTGGATTGGGGCAGCTAGGTAGCCTAGTAAATAGAGCACCAGCCCTAAAATCAGGAGAACCTGAGTTCAAATCTAGTCTCAGACACGTAATACTTCCTAGCTGCGTGACCCTGGGCAAGTCACTTAACCTCAATTGTCTCAGGAGAAAAAAACCATATATTGGATCACTTGCCATCTAGAAAAAGGAGTGGGGGTCGGGGGAGAGAGGCAGAAAAAAATGGAACACAAGGTTTTACATGGGTGAATGCTGAAAATGATCTGTTTATGTTTTGTGTATATGTTTATGTTATGTTTATATATATATATGATATGTTTGTTATATTATGCGTATGTTTTGAAAATAAAAAGTTTTAATTTTAAAAAGAAGGATGTTGCCCCTAGCATTCCTTGGCAAGGACTTTGTCCCCTTCCAGGTGGGTTGCCATGGACTTTGGCCACTGTCCTTAGAAGGCAACTCCTAATGAGTCCTAATTTAGGCTCTGAATTAAGATTATTATTAGCATCTCACATTTACCCCAGCTCCCATCCACCTTCCCCATACTCACTTCTGAGCAAACCTTCCCTGAGCAATACATTTCCATTTATTTTTCACACCACGCGCAGTCTCAAAAGTACTTTTCCAGCTTTATATGTCATAGTCTTTGCACACCCAGACTCACACTTCCTTCTTGACACCTGCTTAGTGAAGCTATTCTTTCTCCCCTGACACCTGGTGCTTAGTACAGTACCTGGCACATAGTAGGTCCTAATAAATGTTTACTGATTGACTGACTCAAACGGTCCAACCAGTTCTAAACTCTGAGCCATGCTCAGATCAATTTTACTGTTCCTGGATGGGTTGGGCCAATCCCCAGAGGCTCCACTGTAACTTTCTCATCCCTGTAACTTTCTAGACCATGATGCTCAGGCCAGCACATCCCTACCTGCATTGTCTCTCCCTTTACAATATAATTCAATAATAATTTCAAAGCAGGGACTTCTCTTTCCCCAGCTCTTACGGTGAGCACATAGCAAGTGTTTAATAAAGGTTTTCCATTAATTTCACAGGAACATCCTTCATACATATCAAGATTTGTGGTCACAGGGTCTGGGTTCAAATATCACAATTTTGGCACTTACTACATGGGTGACCTCGAGAAAAATCTCTTAATTTCTCAGTGTCCTCTCTGTAAAATGAAGTGATTGTCTAGAGGTCCCTTCCAGTTCTGAATCCATGATCCTATAGCTATGTTTCAAGCAGATTTGAATGTTGGCCTTTTGCCCATCTCCTCCTAGCATCTGCATTTTCATATACACCATTTCTCCCTTCCAGGCACGTATCACTTTCTTATGTCTGCCTTTAGAACATCTTCCTCATCAGCCAAGGCTCTCTTCAAGTGTCACCTTCTCCATGAAGCCTTCCCAGATTGCCCCACTTCTCTTCTATACCACGACCCTGGTCTCTCCTGGAGGCTTTTTCTAATTTCAGTTTTGTGCTCAGCTTCTAACCCTAGACATCATGATTGCTTGTATACTGATGGCTTTCCATTCCCCTATTAGATTAGAAGCACCCCAAGAGCAAAGACTATGTCATTTTCTCATTTTTGAACCTGGAAGGATTCAGTGTCTGCACATGATTTTATTTTACAAATTTATAAAATTTCAAAAATACAAATTTTACAAAATTTTTTATAAAACAAAGATTAAAAAAATTAATTCCTCATTGCACATGTTTAACATATATTGGATCACTTGCCAACTGGGGAGGAGAGGAAGGGAGGAAAAAAAAAACTAGAACACTGGGTTTTATAGGGATGACTGGAAAAATTATCCAACTATATATTTTGAAAATAAAAAGCTATAGTTTAAAAAAATTAATTCCTCATCTAGATCCTGTGTCAGATGGAAAATTATCCTTCCCTTCTTTTAAAGAAATGAAAAGATGGCCACTGAGCTATCAAATAGCAGAGATCAAAAAAAAAATCTGCTTAAAATAATTAGGATTAGCACAGGACTTTTGACTCCTATTCTTCACATAAACTTTCTGATTCATGGGTGACGCCAGTGGAATATCTTTCTGGTATTTTCTCTCATTTTTTTCTCTGCCTAATTCCATCTCATTTTCCCCGAAATGCTTTATCTTGCCCCCTGTTCCTCGTGAGCCAACATGATGTAGTGGAAAGAATGCTGGCTGTGGTTTCGAAGACCTTGACTCTGCTCCCAGCTATACCACTGGCGGCTATGTGACTTTGAACTAGTGACTCCCTCTTTTAGGGTCTCAGCTTCCCTATCTAGAAAATGAAGGGATGGGGCTACATCAAAGTTTCTTAACCTGAGGTCCATGAACTTGCTTTTTAAATAAAATAAATAAAATTTTTTTTATTAAAGCTTTTTATTTTTAAAACATGCACTGATAGTTTTTCAACATTGATCCTTGCATAGCCGTGTGTTCCAAAATTTCCCCTCTTTCTCCTTACCCCCTCCCCTAGATGGCAAGCAATCCAATATATGTTATACATGTTGAAATATATATGTTAAATCCAATATATGTAAACCTACACAATTATCTTGCTGCACAAGAAAAATCAGATCAAAAAGAAAGAAAATGAATAAGAAAACAAAATGTAAATGAACAACAACAAAAAGAGTGAGAATGTTATGTTGTGATCCACATTCAGTTCCCATAGTCCTCCTCTCTCTGGTTGTAGATGGCTTTCTTCATCACAAGGTCACTAGAACTGGTTTGAATCATCTCATTATTGAAGAGATCCATGTCCATCAGAATTGAGCATCATGTAATACTGTTGTTACTGTGTATGATGATCTCCTGGTTCTGCTCGTTTCACTCGGCATCAGTTCATGCAAGTCCCTCCAGGCCTCTCTGAAATCGTCCTGCTGGTCGTTTCTCACAGAACAATAATATTCCATAACATTCATATACCATAATTTATTCAGCCACTCTCCAATTGATGGGCATCCATTCAGTTTCCAGTTTCTAGCCACTACAAAAAGGGTTGCCACAAACATTCTTGCACATGTGGGGCCCTTTCCCTCCCAATACAAGCCCAATAGAAACACTGCTGGGTCAAAGGGTATGCACAGTTTTTGAGCATAGTTCCAAATTGCTCTCCAGAATGGCTGGATCCATTCACAACTCCACCAACAATGTATCAGTGTCCCAGCTTTCCCACATCCCCTCCAACATTCGTCATTATCTCTTCCTGTCATCTTAGCCAATCTTTTACAAATGATCTTGATAATCATATTTCAATTTAAATCATTTCCTCTGGAAGTCTATGTGACTTATTCTCTACATCTAAAAACAGGATTCTGAGAAGGTTCCTATAGACCTCCCTCCTCCACCATCTTCCAGAGGGGTCCAGGGTACAAACATGGCTAAGAAACCCTGGACTTGATGATCCCTAAGAGTCCTCCCAGATCTTAATCCTAAGTTTCTCTGTGATTGGAGCATTCAGAATTGTCAACAACTGGATAAAACTGAGATGATATTAATCTTTCCACTGCCTCTGAAAAAAAAAAGATTAAGGAAATTCAGGTAAATTAAGATTACAGGAGTAACGCTTGAATGTTTTCAGATAACTTTTTTCAAGCACTTTCATCAAATCCCAGCATTTCAATGTGAAAGGCACCTTAAGATGATCCTGTCATATCAAGTGTTATATTATTCTCACCTTCACAGGTGAGGAAACTGAGGCTCAGAGAGCTAAGATCATTTGTCCAGGTGCTACCTGGATCTTGATCTGGATCCAGAGCTCACTGCACCACCCACCTACTTGTAGCAGAGGCAATGGCACCATAATTAAGAGTAATAACACCTGTGAAAGGCTGCCGGATCTGGCAGGGAAAGAGTTGTCAAATATGATTCACATAAAGCTTCTCTCCTTTACATATTCCTTTTCTTTCACTGCCACAGCCAGTGGCTCTGTCTAGACTGTTGAACAGCCTCTTAATTGGGCTCAAGCTTTTCCCTACTCCGACCTATCTCCAGCTCAAAGTTTCTCCCAAATATGGAGCCGACCATGTTACTGTCCCCCTCGAGGAACTCCGTGGCTCCCTATTACCTCCAGATCTGTCTTTGGAGGCGCTTCACAGACTGGCCCCATCCCTTCATTTTCCAGCACTTAGCACCATGCCATTTAGCACATAGATCCCTGAGCTTGTCCACTGACTGGCTGATGAAGAACTGGCTTTGGAGACAGTAGGCCTGGATTCAAATCCCACCTCTGACATTTAGGACTTTGGTCCTTTCATTCTAATGAAGGACCAGTCCTTTAGTCCCTTAGAACAACCCTCTAAGACTGCTCTTCCAGCTGAGGAGATCCCAGAGACTTCTGGTGGCTTCCTGTGGTAACTCTACCATTAACTCTGTGCTGTCCGAATGCATTTTATAGCCCTGGCTCTGGGGTTTACATTCTGCCTCTGATGTGAGTTGGATAAATCAGGTAGTCTCCCTGGCCTCATTTTCTTATTCTGCAGAACAACTGATAAGGACGGACTTGATGGTCCTGGGTCTCCTTTCCAGCTGTTAGCCCTTCTAACCTTGCTCTTAAAAGCTTAGAGTTCAGTTGGAGAAATGGAACAGACAGATCAGAGAATAAGATTTAGAGCTGGATGGTGGCCTACTCCAGGGGATGTAACTAGTGATGGTAACCGGGGTTTTGGCCCAGGGCACTAACATCCAGCAGGGCATCTTTTCTTCCAAATAACAGCTATTGCCAACATTTCATGTCACTGTCTTCTCTATCCCTCTATCACCATGTGGTTCACACAGTATCTCCACCCAAAAGCCACCTCCCTGGGGTCCTATCACTAAAACCCCTCTTTGAGGAACTGCCTTTTTTCCCTGCCAACTTCCATGGAAGGTCATAGATTTGGAGAGCATGTGCTATTCCCTCTCTCAGATTGACCATACCTGTCCCTGAACTATCCCTTGTCCCATTGCTAAGCCTCCATTAACTCATTTTGCCTGAGTACAAAAATGATCGCTAATTATATCTTTGTCTAAAACGTGGGTTCTTAATTTTATGTGTCGGAGACCCCTCTTGCAAGCTGATAAAACTTATGAAGCACTTCTCAGAATAAAGGAATTGCCCCATTTTTGAGAGATGTTAGTGAAAATAGAGATGTAACTTTTTCCCACCCAAGTTCGTGGATCTTTGGCTCCTCTCTGGATCTGAGCATCCCCAGAGGAAGTTTCCACACTGAAAACTCTCTGCAATAATGAAGTCACAGGTTCAGCCCCTCTCCTCCTTCCCTCTGCCAAAAAAAAAATCTTCTCTTAGAAAAACACAACTCTATTTCAAATGAAGAAAAAAAAGATTTGTAAGCGTGTATTATGAAATATGAAGAACCCAGGGAGTAACTGACCACTCTAGTGATTATGAAAATGGCAGACTATTTTTAAAAAGGGGGATTTTTCACCATCCTTCATTAGGATCTGATTGCCTCGCCCATTAGCATTTGCCTCTTTGATTATCTTGCTTTCGAAATGCTGGAGATGTTCACACTAATGGAC
The DNA here is from genome assembly GCA_023553655.1 of Myrmecobius fasciatus. Taxonomy (NCBI): domain Eukaryota; kingdom Metazoa; phylum Chordata; class Mammalia; order Dasyuromorphia; family Myrmecobiidae; genus Myrmecobius; species Myrmecobius fasciatus. The sequence goes on along the minus strand of JAJPUD010006237.1, from coordinate 111,158 downwards.
AAAGAAAGTGGACGTGGAGATCTTGATTAACTCATCCATAATCATTTGGAATAATTCTTCTTCATTCACAGAGTGAATCGTTCCTATGCCCTCAAATAATAATAATGCACATTGAGGTTCAGGAAATTAGCATGAATATTATCCACTCTGGGGATGAGCTTCCACTTTGAAGACTATGGAAAAAAATTTGGTCCAGTTGCAAAGGCTCCAGTGAGCGATTGGGAAGAAAGATAACTTCTTGGCACATTTCAGCATAATGTTCTAACATTACCCTCCCTATCTGAGTTCAAATAATTGTAAATAAGGACATAAACAGGAATAAAGCTGCTTCTTCCATCTCCTTCCAAGGCAATTTTGTTTGAGGTCAGGGGAAAAGTCTGTCTTACCAAGTTAAAAAAGTGGTAGTTATTTGATGGGGGAAAGAGAAAATCCAGTTCCAAGGTTGTCTTCTTCAAATAGATTCAGGAGGGAGTGATAAACACCCCCTGAACTTGGAGTTCAAATTCTAGCTTTCTTTTCTCTATGATTCAATTTTCTCTTCAGGAAGTGAGGGAGTCGGGCCCAGAGACCCGTCAGGTCCAATCTGACATTCTGTAGTAGCTTCTAGTTCTGCTGCTGTGTTGTCCCAAGTCCAGTTCTTAAGAGCTGGCGATTCTGTGATGATGAGGAAAGAAATTGGCCAGTCTACGGAGCACAGTCCGCTGTCCGGCTTTGTGGTCCTTCTCTTCCCAGGAGCCATCAGCAACGCCAAAGCAGAGACCCTGAAGCTGGGTTCCTCCATCCTCTTCACGTCATGGAGGAGGAAATTGAGTGACTGGTCCAGAGTTACTCCATTAGGGATGGAGCTGAGACTTGGAGCATTGAACCTGGGGAACATCCCAGCCATCTTCAAGCATTTATTGTTGTGGTGGTTGTTCCATTATCCACTCATGTTTGATGAGTTGGGGCTCCATGGACCATAGCACGTCAATCTTGTCCGTGGGGTTTTCTTGGCAGGAGACGGGAGTGGTTTGCCATTTCCTTCTCCTGCTTAAGACAAACAAAAGTTGGGTTCCTTATTCGGGGCCACTAGTAAGATTGAATTCAGGGACTCCTTCTATCGACCTCATCTTCAAGGCTAGGAAGGTCCACCTCTCCCAAGGGATTTCTCAAAAGAAATGGCCTTGGTTCTGTTTGGCTCCAGAGGGTAGAACTTGGATAGAAATGAAAAGAAATTTGACCAAATTGTGTCTGTTTCCCCAGCCCACCATTCTGTCTCCTGCTTTCCCGCATGCAACATCTCACACACATACACACACACACACACACACACACACGTGTCACTCACACACACACATACTCAAACATATAATCACCCACCCATATATACATACACACAAATACACGCCATGCTACAGCTAACCCCCCTTCTCCATAATAATCTTAATGCAAAAAACCCCCCAAAAAACTCAACGCAAAACAACTATTCATGTTACCAGCTGACTTCTTAAAGGAGCCAGATCCTTCTTTCTGACTGCTGGGAACTGTCAAACATCAAACCATACTGCAGTGTGCCTATTTACACTTAGGCCACCAAAAGCTACATCTATCTCCTTGTCCTCCCCTACTCTTAAGTCAGAGCTACCTTTTACCAAGAAGTCATGATTGATAGAGCCCTGGACCACAGCAGGAAGAGCTGGCCCCTCAGGCCCTAATCAGCTACATTATTTTAGATGAGTCATATAGCTTCCCTAGCCCTCAGTTTCCCCATCTGTAAAATGGGAGTGATTACAATCGCCCCATCTACACAAGTTTGTTGAGAGTAACAGATGACCTAATGTATGTGAAGTAGTTTACAACTCTTAAAGTACTGTGTAAACGCTATGATTTCATCATTATTATTACAAAGCAGAGAAGGAAGTTCTAGAACATCCAGGTGATTCAGTCCCCCCAGTTCTGTTCTCACCGAAGCTCCATATGACGTCTCCAGAGGAGAATGTCCCCATGGCTGGGGATTGCCACCCAGTTCCCTCTCCCTCCCTCCCCGGGCATTCTTCTTCCAGTGCTGTGGTTTGTGAGGATCAGAAATTAAGAACCTTCAAAAATCATCGGCTGTGGAGCTGGATGGGGCCTCTGAGATTCTCCAGGCTGCTCCCAGCCCCTACAGATGGGGAAACTGTTTTGTCCTCTGTAACATTTGCCCGTGCTCACCTGGGTAAAAAATCAAACCCAGGACCCTTTCTATTCTTCTGCCTCTTGGTTCTCCCTCAGAGAAGTTACACAGGATGAAGCATTTATTAGAGAAAGTTACAAGTGGAAATTGCCTGTGTCATGTCAAAGGGAGCCCTACATGGTGATGGAGAGCTCTTGGATAATGAGGTTCTCTTGTAGGGTCCCTCTGTTCTCTACCAACTTTCTTAGCGCCCGCGTGTCCTGCAAATAATCACACTGTAAAAACATGCCCTTCAGACATTTCTACTGCAAAGGGTTCCCCATTGATCAAAGCAAAGATAGGGGCTCAATAGTTACTGCACTTCTGGCTCCATCCCCTATCTGTGCCTGGATACCCAGGAGGGACCAGGAGTAAGTAGGTTTTCCAGTTCCATGAAGAGCTATTGTGGAGGAATGGACCGAGTTGTTGTGAGGGAGACAAAGGACCCAGGTGTCCTGACATATGGTGGAGAAAGAATTTGGCAGGACTGGGGCTTGGCCAGTCCAAGGGTAGTGTCTCTGGAGGACCACCCCTGCTCCTTATCAGTCTAAAGGTGTACAGGCTCTGGTAACTCTAGGACCGAGTATTATTATTATTATTATTTGCTGAGGCAATTGGGGTTAAGTGACTTGCCCAGAGTCACACAGCTAGGAAATGTCTGAGACCAGATTTGAACTCAGGTCCTCCTGAATTCAGGGCTGATGCTCTATCCACTGCACCATCTAGCTGCCCATAAAACTGAGTGTTTGCCTTAAGCCCCTTTTCTCTTGTTTCCCCTACTCAGGACTTCTGCCTTTCTGTTTCAACCTTGTCTTGTGATTTAAAATGTTGTTGCCCTTTGTGGTACTATCTAATCAACAAGTCATTCAACAAGTATTTAATAAATGCCTACTATGTGCCTAGTATTGTGCTAGAGATACAAAGAACCCTCCCCCAAATTTCCCTGTTCTCAAGATCATGGTTCAATGAAAGGGAGTTGGGAGGGAGACGAGGGAAAAACATGCAGCCAAGTATCGGTAAATACAATATTTACAGGACAAATTGGAGATAGTCTACAGAGAGAAGGAAGGTTGGGAAAGGCTTTCTGTAGAAAGAGGGATTTTAGCTGGGACTTGAAGAAAGCCATGGGGGCTGAGAGATGGAGAGTAGGAGGGAAAGAATTATAAACCAGTGGCCAAAACCTTGTCAGGAGATAGAGGGTTTTGAGCAAGAAACAGCAAGAAAACAATAACACTAGATTATAAAGGGGAGTAAAGAAATAAGAATATCAATTTGGGGATTATATTAAGATGGAAGAATCCATGAGACATCCAGTTTGAGATGGCCAAAAGGTGATTGAAGATAGGATATTGGAGGTCAGCAGATAATTTGAGTCAGATAAATAGGAGTGGGAATGATCAGCATAGAAATGATCCTTGAACCCATGAGAGCTAATGAGGTCACCTAGTAAAATGTCATAGATAAAGCCTGGGACGGAGCCTTTGAGGAAGCCATGGGAGAACCAAGTGGTTCCACAAAATCCTAGAGAGAGAAGGAGCATCAGTGTGAAGAGGGTGAGGAGACAGTGGCAAAGGCTGAAGAGAGACAAGGATGGATATGGAGAAAGGGCCATTAGATTTGGTAACTGAAATCACTGGTGACTTTGAAAAGAGCAGTTATCCCCCCAACTTAGGCAATTTTGCTTAGTGACAGCCTCTGAAATGATGGGTGTGGACCGATGGGGAGAGAATGAGGACAGCAATGGAGTGATCAGTGGAGATCCAAAGGACCAATGGGAAAGCCTCCTATCCCATCTCCTGAAAGAGAGGTGATGGATTCGGGGCTCAGAATCAGCTGTCACTGAGCAAAATTGCATAATTTGGGGGGATTTTTTGGCATTTTCAATGCAGGAACTTGTTTTGCTTGGCTATGTACATTTATTTCTTTGCTTTTCTTCATTTTCATTGGGAAATGGGGAAAGAAGGAGGGAAAGATTTTTTATTAATGGAAAAAATTATTATTTTTTTTAAAAGGGAGACTTTACTATAAAGACCTCAAATCAAATTTTTCAAACTCCAGCCGGCTGAAAGACTCTTGGAGCGAGTAGAACCACTCAAGTCCCTCCCCCCATTTTCAGGCCTCTTGAACTTCTGGCTGCACTGTGGGGTCTTGGGACAGAGGGGGCTTTGTTGATCCTTGTCCCAGGCTTGAAGAGCAGCTGCAAGTGAGCCAACTTCCTGGATGTAACACTTCCCTACTGTGCCCGTCACTGGGACCTCTTGGCCCCAAAGTCCTTTTGTCTTCTGTGTTTAATTCTATTCCCACTGAGCCGATTCCCTAATTTGCTTTGTCAACAATTGCTCTCAAGGAATCAACCCTCCCTGATCTCCTGATCCTGGATTCCTTTGCTAGCCTGCTTTGTTATTCCCTGCCCCACTCCAAAATGGCAGCCTCAACCGGTTGGAAAAGCAAGGGATGTGCCATCAAAAGACCTGGATTCAAATGCTGATTTTTTTCTTGCTTCCTGTTGTCAACTAACAACTTTCTTGTTTCTGTGATGGGCCACTTGAGGTCTCTAGGTCTCATCTATTTTTTTTTAAAAAGTAAGAGAATACATAGCCATTGTACTTTTAAGGTCCTTTCCAGCTCTCAAGTTGTGTTCCCAAGAAAAACTAAACCACAGACCCAGAGGATCTGAACTATCCCACAGGACAATGACTGATGAGTTTATACAATGAAACTGAGTCATAAAGAAAAGATACTTGAGACAGAATTAGCTTGAGAGTCCTCCCAGTGACAATATGTGTGTGTGTGTGTTTGTGTATGACAGTGTGAGAACTAGCCTCAAAGGTGTTCTCACATGAACAAACAATGCTAACAGGCCAGCCAAGGATAAAGTGCTTACCGTCCAGTATGGAAGGATGATGTCTTGGGGGATAAGAAATCATCAGAGTCTGAGGGATTCTTGAAAGTGGTTCTGCTGCATCTCCAAGACCTTAAGAGAAGAATGGAAGTGGAAGGGAAGAGGAACACACTAGTTTGGGGGCAGGGAAGAAAAAGGAAGGTTTGGGGAAATTAACTCACATCATCAGTAGACATTATACAAACAAAGAAGTAGGAGAGAGAAAGTAGTGGACACTGGGATTTCACTCTTATCGGAACTCATCAAAGGAGGGAAGAATATTTGTCTGTCAGTATCTGTATCTATCTATCTCTATATGTCTATATAGAAGTCTATAGAGATAGAGCTAGAAAGAGATATATAGGGGGAGAGAGAAAAAGAGAGAGAAATACAAAAAAATACATTTCATTCAACAGGAAAATAAGGGAGAAAGGGAGAAAGAAGAATTAGAGGAAGGGAAGGATTATTCCTAAGCAAAATAAATATCCAAAAATATACAAAAGTATTTATTCTCCTTTTGAGGTGACAAAGAATGAAAATCTAAAGTAAGGGGAACCATCAATTGGATGATGGTTGAATAAGTTATGCTTTATGAATGTGATAGAATATTATTGTGTTGTAAAAAATGATAAGGGGGATAGTTTTAGAAAAACCTGGGAAGATTTATATGAATTGATTCAGAGTGAAAGAACCAGGAGAATAAATTTACATATATTAAAAGTCATCATCAATCAACAAGAATGTATTAAGCACTAATGTTCCAAGCACCACAAGACAACAAAGTCCCCACTCTCTGGGTGCTCTCATTCTATGGGGACAAAATGGCACTTACACATAGAAGTAAACACACTGTATATGCAAGGTCAATATAAGGTAGACAACACGGAATAGTGGATAGAGAGCTGGTCTCAGAGCCAGGGTTCAGGTCCTGCCTCTGACATGTGATGGTGGTATGGTCCTGGCAAATTATTCCACTTCTCAATGCTCTAGGCAATTCTCTAAGATTCCAAATTGCAGCTAAGATTGGCCATGATGGAGAACAATTACACTCAAAGCAAGTCTGCAAATTCTACCTGTTTCTATTCTTACCAGTATTTTGTACCTTCTCCTCCCCTCTTCATTCTTTCATCACCTTTTGCAGATTTACCCCTTTTATTCACTTGTAAGAGCCTGACAGCCATACCTGCCTTTCTTTGTCTTTTCTCATTAAATTTAGAAATTTATTCACTTAGTTTACATTTCCTCACTAACTGCCTTTTCCTAGAGATCTCCTTCTCCGCCCCTTTCTTCCTTTTCCTCATTCCTCTTCTTCTCCTTTTCCCCTGCTTCTTAAAGTCAGGGACTAATTTTCACTTCTTATTTACAGTCCTAGGGCTTGGTACATTGTGAGCTTTGATAAATGTTTCTGATGAATCCTCTTTCAGTTCAAATCAACCTCCTTCCTTTTTTCTTCAAGTTATCCCAAATTTCTCTTTCTGAAATTCAATCTTTAGCTTTCTTTCAAGTCCAAAGCCCTCCAAATCATCTTCAAATTTTTCTTCTTCCCTTTATTCATCTCAAGTCTCTATCTTTGCCCAGCTCCCAGACTTCTTTGGAAGCTAGAAGTAGAAAATTGGACTTTTGGTACACCATGGTAGACTCAGGGGCTGTTTTTATTTTTCTGCTGTGTTTCTACAAGACTCCAAAGATTACAGGATCAAGACCCAGAAGGTGTCTTAGAGAGCATCTATTCTAGCTCCTTTCCTTTAACACATAAGAAAACTGAGGCTTATAGTTCCAGAGTCACTCCTTAATGCCCAGTGATTGTTTAGACCGCCATTGTACCAGAAATCTTGTTCTGGGGTCCTAAGTCTTTCTAATCATCTTTCTAATAACTCTTTATTGTGATTATTTACCACTAAATGTTCTGCAATAACACAATCCCCAGATGTGGCTTTGTAAATACCTCATTAACCATCAAGGTTCACAAATCATTAGTGTATCCAAAGGAAACCAAATACAAAGGTCCTGTAAAACACTGTCGGGAATCACGGAAGGAGAGAACATTTGGTGATAATCAGGATTAATTTCAAAGAAGGCAATCCTGCTGGGTTTAGGAATGAATAAACATGGAATGTAATGAAATATTTGCAGCATCTTTCTCATTTTGTGTGGAGGGAGCTATTTTCCCTCCAAGATGGGAAGATCTCTTACAGAAATATTAAATAGTATTCTTATAATTGCAATGGGGAGCCAATCTTTCCAAAGCCTAGGGTTTAAATTGAGTTTTACTCTCTTCCTTTCCTCCCTTCTCACTTCAAGGTATGGAAATGATAGCTTTGGCAGCCTTCAAAAAATGGGAATATAATAATTGCTTGGCAAGCTGCTTAGCTGCCATTCAATCCAATTCGTTTCAACTAGCATTTATTAGGTATCTACTCTATGTCAAGGCTCTGTATTAGGCACCAAGGACACAAAGACTAAACCAACATAATCCCTGCCTTCCAATGCTTAAATCCTACTGGGTGGAAACAAGATGGTGCTTCCTAGCTATGTGACTTTGGGAAGGATGCTCCCTTTTAGTGTCCACATCTGTCAAATCTGTGCTTGGACTGGATGGCCCCTGAGGTCTTTCCAGACCTAAAGCTGTGATTCTATGATCCCAAGGACATAGCTTAATAAATACAAAACATAAATAAAATTCAATGTAATTTCGGTCGCAGGGAGAGAAGTATCAAGGGAGAGAGGAAGAGGATTGGGTAATGGGCTGGCATTTGAGCCAATCCTTGAAAGCAGAGATGAGGGCATCGGGTGCACCACAGGTAGGGAACACAGCCTGTAGGAGGACCCAGAGATAGGAGAGAGAATGCCATAAAAAATAAACAGACAGTAGAGTGGTCTGGCTCAACATCCACTGCGTGAAGGAGATTGGGAGATCGGACCCGGATTGTGAAGGACTGATGGCAAAAAATCAGATTTGTATTTTACTCCAGAAGCAACAGGGAGACTTGGGGAACTTTAAGCTCACCACAAGAGAGAAAAAAAAGGACCTTCATTAAGATTTGCACACATGTCTGTGTGCAAATCTCACTTCTATTTACCACCTGTGGTAGGGTTGAGTAAAATTATCTGTAAAATTAGGGGGGTGAGCCAGATGACTTCTAAGGGCTCCCTCAGAATGCTGGGTTGTTATTTAAACCTCATCTACTCCGCTATGTTACAAACTGATGGGCTTGTTTTCCGACTCATTCAGGTGCCTTGGAAGCAGGCAAAGACTGCAGGTTGCTAAGAGATTTCCAGCAAACCCCCTTGGTTAATGAAGGCAGCAGAAATTGAAGTCTGACGCCGCTTTCTGCATTCATCCCCTTTTCCCACGGGGCAGTAGGTGTTCCATGTTCTGCCAACTTGGCAGCCTAGCTCCACGTCGAGGGCGATACTGTGCTGACCACACGAAACTATCAGAGCTTTAATTTGGGCAGAAAAGTGGACTCCATTGCAAAGAGTTGGGGAGATGAAGGCAGCCTTCCTTCCTTTTTAGTAACTTTCCAATGCTGCCTGACAATCAATCCAATTTAATATAGTCCCCTGAGAAATGCACTTTCCTTCTGAGAAGGGAGCTGCTGAATGTCAGAAATGTTTTAAAGGCAGCTTACATCTATCTGAGGGTGGGAAAGAAGAGACAGCCATCCCCAGCTACTTAGGGGGTCTTGCTTCACAATAGAGCTGCTCCTGAAAGACATGTGTCTTTCTAATGTTTCATGAAATGTTCTGGACACAATCTTGTTTACCAAAGAGAAAGGGGAAAATAAAACAATAAAAGCTCGGCATTTGGAAGGCAGAGAAACTGGGTTTAAATTCAGCTTCCGATGTTTGAAATCTGTGTGATCTTGGGTCTCTTTACCTCTCTGGATCTCAATTGAGAGAACAGGACAAAGGTCCCTTCTATGACGTTCTTGCTCTGGACATTCTGATCTCATCTGTTTCCCCTTGACCCTCCTAAAATCTATTTCTACTTAACAACAATAAGAAGAATAAGAAGAAGTAACATTTATATGGTTGCTTACTTGAATTTACTCATCTTTGTTCATTTTTTTTTCCCTAATAGAGTGTAAGCTTCTAGAGGGCAAGAACCATTATCATTTTTGTTGCTGTAGCCTCACAGTAGTCGGCACTAAATAGGTGCTTCATAAATGTTTGCTGAATTAAAAATTGAATTAAATTGTTCCCTCTTAGGTTCCTAGAGATGATGATAATAATAACTAATATACATAGCATTGCATATGATAGTTCTTTAAGGTTTTCAAAGCACTTGGCAAAGATTATTATCTTGTTTGATCCTCACAACACTGCTATGAGGAAATGCTATTCTTATTCCCATTTCACAGATGAGGAAACTAAGGCAGAAAAAGAGTGCCCTGGGTCACCTAAGCTAGTAAGTGTCAGTAGTCTTCCTCAGTTCTCTAGTTCTAAGACCAAGCTTCTGGTCTCTGCATCATAAAGCTTTAGGTTGCAAGAACTGAGAAAAAGGAGAGATGTGATCCTTTGCTTGTCCTAGTTAACTCATGTTTAGTCAGGGTAGATTATTACAAAGCCTTGCCTGGTGAGGGCTCTGGTGGGCCCTAGAGGCTAAAGGTGTCATGCAGACCAGCACTCACTAGGAGTCTAGAAGTATTCAGGTCTTCATGTCACAGTCCCTATCACCTTACTTTGTGCATTTCTCTGGGGGTTGGACCTATGGTTTCTCCTGAATAGGGAACTTTGGATACAGACAGGCAGCTCTCAGTATCTTCTGAGGCAGAGCTGCCTGGGACACCAGGTGCCTAAGGATTGCCCCCAGCTCGAATTCAGGCTAAGGAATGTATTATTCCCACAGAAGAGGCATCCTGGTCTGACCCTCCCACCCCCAAGACTTGCTCTGGGATTCCCCATACTAGGGTTGTCCTGCTTCAAGAGAACTTCCATTTGGGGAATGTGTCCCGGAAAACAGAGAGGGATGTCCCAATGCTCAGCATGGGTCCTTTTGGGTTCTGTTGGCAGCTCTCTGGCCCCTCACACCATCAGCTTTCTCTGCGAGTCTCAAGAGCTCCAGTTGCGAGGATCTCTTGAGGTTTTGCCAACCAGTGACATTTTACATATTTAAAAATAAGTAAGTGGCCATGCTTGTGAGATAGATATATGTGCGGGTACATAAATGCAAGTACATTTATATCTATGTATATATCATACATATGTGTCCTATTGCATGGCATATATACACATGCATGTGTATGTGCATGGGAATATATATAGATACAGGTATATGTATTACATGTATATGTAAATATTTCTATGTATGTTCACATTTGCAGGTAAATGCAGGAGTCGAGGCAAATGCAGATGTGGGTGTTTATGTATTATGCAGTGCACAGGAGCATGTAAGTGCATGTGTGTCTGCACATGTGCGCACGTGCAGATGCATGTGTGTTTGCACGTGTGTATATTGTTTGTGTTCACGTACATGTGTGTTTGGGCATGTACCCATACATATGCATGTGCATCTGTGTGTATGTATATATGGTGCAGATGTAAATGCATTAATACATGTGTATGTGCATGCATATCCATCTGTATGCTCTAGACATATGTTTGTGTATATATATATACATATATATATATATATATATATATATATATATATATATATATGCAACTGGAATGGTGACATTTCCGAGGGTCTCTCCCTTTGAGGAGCAGCTGGGAGTCTGCTTCCAGGAGACTGGTGGTACTCTGCAATTGGTCCCAGGCTGCTACCTATTTGTTGAATGGCAGCCTCTGTAGCTGCGATTGTAAAACTAAATTGGGAATGCCTTTAACAGATATCCATCTGATCAGTTCTGATGGACAAGATTCTTTCCAACAATGAGATGATTCAAACCAGTTCCAATGATCTTGTGATGAAGAGAACCATCTGTATTTAGAGAGAGGTCTGTGGGGACTGAGTGTGAACCACAACATAATATTCTCGCTCTTTTTATTGTTGTTTGCTTGCATTTTGTTTTCTTTCTTTTTTTTTCTTTTTGATCTGATTTTTCTTGTGCAGTGAGATAATTGTATAAATATTGTATATATACATATATATATATATGATTTAACCTATATTTTAACATATTTAACATATATTGGATTACCTGCCATCTAGGGAAAAGGGTGAGGGGAAGGAAGGGAAGATGTGGAACAGAAAGTTTGGCAAGGGTCATGTTGAAAAATTACCCATGTATATGCTTTGTAAATAAAAAATTTTAATTAAAAAAAAACAAATATCCATTAGCCTCTTCCATCCTCACCATTTGTTCTCTCAGTTTGAGAGTGCTACAAGGAAATAAGCCTTGGGCCTTCTGCCCTCTGAGATCAACTTGTGGCCTTGTGAAGACCCACCTTGACCCTTTTTCATTGCCCTTTGCTTCTTTCCATTTTGGGTAAAGGACATGGGCCTGGAGGCTCCAATGTGAAGAGTTTTGAAAGGTCTGGATCAGAGCCCCTGGGGCTCTGGAGAGCAGAATGCATGCTGGGGCCACAGCCAGGTCCAAGTTGATGTCCCAGTGCAATTCATCACCTCTGACGTTTATGGTCTGAGAATGTTGTCTGAGTTACTGGGAAGTTCAGTGATTGAACAGATTCACCCAATCAATATATATCGAGGTGGGACTTGAACCCAGGCCTCCCTGAGGTCAAGCTGGCTGTCTCTGCACACAGCCTCTCATTCTTACTGGTTTCATCCTTATTCTGGATGCTATTTGTGAATCAGAGACTGGAACCGAATTTCATTCCCAGGAGAGAATTACAGAGGGGCAAGTTGTTTGTCCTTCCTTCTTGAAGAGAGCCATGATATCAGGGAGGTAATATCATGACTTGCAAGTGAATTGAATTTACATGAGGTTGGGCTGTGCTAAATTCCCATCCTTTCTCTTCTCCAGAGCCATCTGGGTCCAGTGACCAGATATGGATCAGAACAAATAGAGAGGCAAGTGGTAGTAGGTAGAACGATGATGTCTAGCACCCAAAAATTTGCCCGTTGTAGAGAATTTCTCGTCTCCATTGACAGTAAATTATTGAATGTTCTGCCACGAGAAAACTGGCAGCTCACATGGGGATGCATCAGCATTATTGGACATTAGTGATTTCCCAGCCTGTGAAATGGATCTGGGAATTTTCTTGGCTGAGTTTGTCTTATTATGAGTCAAGGGAGAAATTTTCAAATCAGCATTTCCCAAGCAATGGTGAAAATCCCACTTCCTTCTGGTGTCTTCTCCTCTGCAAGAGAGCAGGAAGCCCTAAAAGTGGGGGCCAAATGGGGGGATCAGGGAGGAGCCCTGTGCTGAGCGACCTCTGGCAGGCTGACATGAACCCCATCTGAGTGTCAAGCTGGCTCTTCTAGGTTCCTATGGAAGGAACTGTTCCCCGAACCATGGTTCCATGTGGCTGGAGAATGTTGGAACTCCTGGAGACCTTCAGCATCATAGGCTCTTTGATCAATGATGCATTTATTAAGCACTATGGGAAGGGTAGCTAGGTAGAGTACCAGGTCTGGAGTCAGGGAGTCCTGAATTCAAATCTGGCCTCAGATTCTTGCTAGCTGTGTGAGCCTGGGCAAATTTACCTCAGTTTCCTGTTCTGTAAAATGAGCTGGAGAAAGAAATGGCAAAGTATTCCAGTATCTTTGCCAAGAAAACCCCAAATAGGGTCACAGAGAACAACTGGTTCAAGTCACTTCATTTCTCTGGGAAGAGCTAGTTGTCTGAGAGTCCCAGAATGCAAAGGTTTCCCACAGTCCTTGAACAATAACAAATACTTATTACTTACTCCCTTACTCTCGAGGAGTTTATATTCAACTGGGGAGGCAATCGAGACATAATCTAAGCAAATACAGAATAAATATGTGTAACAGTAATAGTGAGCATTCACAGAACACTTTATAGACATGATTCATCTCTTTGGAACCTCACCATAACCCCGGGGAGAGAGATGTTGTTTTTCATCCTCATTTTACAGAAGACAAACTCGAGCTCAGAGAGACTGTGACTTATCCAGAGTCACACAGCCAGAAGGCATCTGAAGTAAATTTGAACTCAGGTTTTCCTAACTCCAGGTCTAGGTTCTATCCAATGTGTCACCTAGTTTCTTCCCTGCTAAAATAAATACAAGATATATAGGATTCAAAGACAAGTAGTTAAAATACAAGGATCATTCACTCTTCGAGAGAAAGAACTGTTTCTTTAGGCTTCCGTAGCCCCAGCACCCAAAGTTCTAGTGATAGGTACTTAAATGCTTTTTGATTGACTTATCTAGAACTCAAGGGACCTCAGAGGCCAGACCACACTACTTCACTTTCCTGATGAAGAAAGCACATATGGGAAAATTAAGGGATGTGTCCAAAGTCACATAAGTAGTCAACCCTTGGATGCCACAGCTGGTGTTTTCTTTCCACAGTGCCTCAGTTTCCCCCAATCTGACTCTCACTAGAAGAAAAGGAGACCCAGAAACAGAGTCATAACTATTAATTTGGGGGCCCATGAGAGGGAGGAAGGGAAAAGAAGGGCAGGCAGGACAGGGAGGAGCCCACCTGACAAGCAGCCAGAGGAAGCCCAGCATCTCCTGGCGGCGGATCTTAATTCTTCTCCCCAATTATTTGCCAAATTCAACTGTTTCTATGCTGCTGAAGAAGCACAGGGGCTACGAGAACCCTTTGCATTCTGGCACTCTGAGACAACACCCTCACTGCCCCTTCACACTTATAGCTCTTCCCACAGAAATTAAGTGGCTTGAATCAAGTTCATACAAAACTTAGCAGGGGAGGAATTAGGAACAGGTCTTTCTGGCTTCATATCTCAGCGTTCTTTCCACTATACTTCACTGACTAAACGATCTCATTTACTTGAGAATGTGAAGTTACTTCAGCTGACCATAGATCTGTAAGGTGGGAGGGGGGGGGGTAAGGTTCATATTGAGATTTTGAGAGAGACAGAGACAGAGAGACAGAAACAGAGAAACAGAGACTCAATGAGAGAGACAGAAATAGAGAGATAGAGACAGAAACAGAGAAAAAACAGAGAAACAGAGACAGAGAGAGACAGAGACTCAGTGATAGAGACAGAAACAGAGAAACAGAGACAAAGACTCCGTGAGAGAGACAGAAACAGAGAGATAGAGAGAGACAGAGA
>JAJPUD010006237.1:66875-92326 GCA_023553655.1 Myrmecobius fasciatus | reverse complement strand
GACAGAGACTCAGTGAGAGAGACAGAAACAGAGAAACAGACAGAGAGTCAGAGAAACAGAGACAGAGAGACAGAGACTCAGTGAGAGAGACTGAGACACAGAGATAGAGAGAGGAGGGGGGAAGTGGGAGGAGAAGAGGGAAGGATAACAAGTTGGGAGAAGAAAGGGAGTGTTCCCAAATGCAGAATTTTCCCAATGGGAGGCCAGGGCTGGCCCTGGGCCATGAGACTCTCTGGGGGGAGAAGTTGACTGGGGCCAATCTAATGGTCTTGTTCTTTTTTTTTTTTTTTTTGCTGAGACAATTGGGGTTAAGTGACTTGCCCAGGGTCAGGGTCTTGTTGTTCTCCAAGAGGACCATGACCCCGGGGAGGTGATGCTTTAACATGCAAGTGAATTGGATTTGAGGGAGGGGGAGGGAGAGCTATACAAGGTCACTTGCCTCACTTTCCCCTCCAGAACCATCTGGGTCCAAGGGCCAGAGAGAGATCCTGACGACTGGCAATGGATGGTCCTGGATGCAATGGGAGACCTCGGCCTTCAGCAGGTCTCAGTTTGACAGGCTGCAGCCATTCAGTGATTAAGGCTAGGGGAGTAATCTTTCACCTAGTCCAAAAAACTCTAAATAAGTGAATGAATGAATCTGGCAGGGGAAGACTCTCCGGGTTTCTGGCCAAAGCAGAAATGATTGCTATTTACATTCAGTCTGAGTCAATGGAGACCCCAGCCATGACCCAACGGGGCTTGGCCTAGGACCTATTGGTGGCCAATGAGAATCAGATTGGGTTTGGTTTAAGGCCTGGTCCTTAAAGAAATCTAGGCAGTAAACTGGTGAAAAAGCAGATAAAAAAGACAGAAATCAGCCCCATTTTTGCTATTGTGCATTACAAAACTTAGCCCAAGCTATCCCTTTTCATCACTCCCCTCACTAACCACCCATCCCCTTGGCTTTGTTTAGCAGGCTGTCCCTCCCTGTACCTCATTTCCCCCATCTTGACCATGAGCTGGTTGTACTTGTCTCCAAATTACCCTGAGGGCTCACTCATCCACCTAACCCTGGCCTTGGTGGGCTGAGAAGACTCTAAAGAGATGGCTGCTGACTTCCAAGATGCTTTGGAGGTGTCTTGGCTGGATGGCTGAGTCAGGGTCTCCTGACAGCTGTGCTTACAGCTCTTTGGGATTGCCCATTGCTGGACTGCAGTGGACAGACTACCACTGGCCAGAAAGCTGGACAGCATTGCCTCTGACACCAGGGACAAAGTTGGGCTTCTTCCCTGGGCTTTTCTCAGATACAGAGTCTGCAGGATAGTTGGATCAGCTGGACTTTCTGGGCTCGCTCTTCTGGGTGACTATAGTCTATTTCCACCCTCAGGAACTAGCTTGGCTAGGTGGTCGTGCACATTGCTCAGCAGAAGTGGTATAGTGTTCTGGACTCAACCCAAGCACTGACTGGCTGGAATCAGTAAGAGTCTTAATTTAGCATCTTCCCTTTGACTTACTCTGGGTCACAACCTTGTAGTTGCTCCAAAGGCCACACCACCTGGCCTTAGGTGAAAGGCACTAATAATCAATGTAATCTGTCTTACTGCTTTGGGAGTCTTCTCCCTAGGACAAAGATATTCACACAGTCCTGGGCCTGGAAGCCAGTTTATCTTGCTGGTCCCTTCATATGTAATTAAGCTATTCAAAGGTCTGGTCCTTCCCTGGCTGGGGGAATGTCTATTTTGCATTTGAAGGCCTTCTCCTACAAATTTCTCTCTTAGACCTTCACCTTTTATTGAAATCTCACCTAGAAATTTCTCACTTGTATACTCTCTGAATAGACTTACTTGTTTCCCTCAGTTCACCTGAAAACTCTTTGAGGGCAAATGACCACCCCAGAGAGTAGGGCCATGTTTTCCTTTTGGAAAGTCCTTGTGACCCCGATACCTGGTGCAGCATCTGGTGCATAATGAGTGATTAATAAATACTGGCGGGCTGATTTCCTTAATAGATCTTAATAGGAACTAACTACAATGAGCTAATTAGGGCAATATCTTTGCCTTCAATATTCACGTCGACTTTTTATTTGTTTTTGTATTTGTTTGATGATGATGTCTCCCACCATAGCATCTAAGGATATATGGCTACAATTGTATGGGGCCAAAGGGCCAAATCAATAGTCACTTTATAGTTCTGCAGAGTCACAGGGGAAATTCTCATTCGTGCAAGATTCACCCTTTCTGCTTAAAACATCCCAAACCCAACTCCCATAGAAAACTTATCTTACCCTGAATTGATGAAAGAATCTAGGAGCCCGGCCTTCTCCAAAATATCCTTGTTAAATACCCTGTCAGTTCTGAATAAGGCCTTATGCAAAGCATTAAGCTTTAGCAGGGCTTGTATGAGTTTAGACTTTAGAGACTGAAAGTACAAATTATCTGAGAGTGAAAATAATTGTCTATAATGAACAGTAAGATTAATTATAAAGGACCATAAACCCATTAAATCATTTAGCTCATTGACCTAAAACATTAACTAGCATGAGGGTCAAACAAAGCATAAGCCCCCTTTTGTCCTTCTCAATGTTTAAAATGACTTAGAAGCATCCACATTATTATCAGCAGGATCTCTTTTGCAGCACACAGAATATATATATATATATGTGTGTGTATGTGTGTGTACATATATATGTATGTATATATACATATATATATGTATATATATTTTTTAAACAGGTAACATTTGATAAGATTGGTTTCAAAGTCCTTGGAAGAAAGAGACTCCATCAATAGCTAGGAACTAAGTGGGAACCCACTGCTTGGAGAACAGCTGAACATATTATGCTATATGAATGGGATGGAATAGGATCTTGTCCAAAGAGATGAAAGGCAGACTGGTGCCATGGGCAGAGAGCTGGCCAAAGAGGTTGAAAGAGCTGGGCTCAAGAAACACCTCTGCCTTAAACAGACTCAGGGCCTGAGAAAGTCATTTAACCTCCCAGTGCCCTGACAGCTCTATAAGAACACAAGAGCAGATGGTGAGCGGCATGTGTAGGGGGAGTTCCTCACACTGGCAATACTTGTGCCAGTGAAATGGCAGGACTAGAAGAAAGTGAGAAAGAAAAAGAGACACACAGAGAGATAGAGAAAGACAGAGACACAGAGAGAGAGAGAAAGGAAGGAGGGAAAGAAGAAAAAAGGAAGGAAAGGGAAAGAAGGGAGGGAAGACAGGAAGGAAGGAAGGGAGGGAGGGAGGAAGGGAGGAAGGAAGGAAGTAAGGAAAGGAGAAAGGAAGGAAGGAAAAAAGGAAGGAAAGAAGGAAGGAAGGAAAGAAAAAAGGAAGGAAGGAAGGAAGGAAAGAAAGGAAGGAAAAAAGGAAGGAAAGAGGGCAGGAAGGAAGGAAGAAAGGAAAGAAGGAAGGAAAGAAAGAAAGAAAATGAGAAATAGATCACATGATTTTTATGAACTGATTCAGAGTAAAAAAAATAAATAAATAAAATCAGGAAAGCAATGCCCAAATATGTTTTTTATAGCATTACATTATCTTCAGTTTATTTGTATCTTCAGCCTCACACAGCATCTGGTAAAAATATCTCAGCAGATAGGCTTAACCCAGATTGGCAGTAACCAACAGTCCCATCAGTGAATTTGGGGAGTATCTGCCCCAAGTGTGGGAAGGTTTCCCCTGGTGGAATGGGCAGATGAGAACAATCTGTTCTGATAGCCATGAGGATGAGAGCTTGGCGAAACACACACTGCAGCCCAGGCCATCTCTGGTCATCCTGTCTTGTCTCATTACTGGACTTCTATGGCTCTGAAGGAGAGAATCAAACCGGTGACTTTGTGCCATACTGCCTCATTTCCATCCATTTCACCCCTAAGTCCAGACTTTGCCCCATTCAAAACAAAGGACAAATAGTCACAAACAATATGTCCACAGCCTCACCCAGCCAGAGGCACCCACAGTGCATAGGGAGATTGTGGCCTGGAACCAATGAGACCTCAGATATTTACTAGCTGCAAGACTCTGGGTGAATCCTCTGTTTGTTTTAGCTTCCTCAGGATGGTTGTGAGAATCAAATGAGACAATATTGATTTAAAAAATAATAATAAGTTTAGAACGGTGCCTGGGATCTAGCAGGCACTCCATAATGCTTATTCCCTTCCCATGTGGCTTTTTTATTTGTTTGTCTTTTTTTTTTTTGTAAGACCTGATGGGCTCAGACCTTAACTGGTCCATACTCAATTTCCTGAGCTCAGCATCACTGGCTTCTCCCCATCTCAATGGGTTTAAATTCAGATTACACATAGATTTCCGTGTTCCAGATCTGTGGGACTGTCTGTGGCTAAATGTGCTGGTAAAGATACTACCACGGACTTCTGGGCTGGTCACTAGCTTTTTCTGGCTTTCCTGGAGGGATACCTGGAGCTCACAGCACCTGCCTTCTTTGTGGTCCTGGGATGGATGAGGGAGCACACTGATGTTTCTGTTGGGATTTCTTGATCATTCTTATACCTGCTGTCTTTTTAAATCATTGCTGGAGTATATATGAGAGTGAGGGACTCCTCTCTGACCTTTCATGATGTCATCTTACCTGAAATTTGATGAGCAGCTGTTTCCTAAATAATGATGGATTATTAATAATTAACATACATAATAATTTTATCCTTCTTCAGTGCATCCATGATCTCATCTGGGCGGGTACAGCCTCCTCTAGTTCAGTTTACAACCTAGCTATGCCTTCCATTTTCTGTTCATAATTGCATAAAATTTCCACTTTTTTAAACCTGTGAACCTGTTGTATCCTCCCAGTAGGCTATTAATGAGGATCAAATGAAATAACATATGGAAAGTTCTTTGCACACTTAAAGTGCTATATAAGCAGTAGTTACTATTATTATTGCTGGTGCTAATTTTTTAATGTTCTCTCCCCCAATTTTTTTATATTTATTTTGCATATCCTTTGTATTTATTTATGCGAGTATATATTGTACTAGCTCAGTACTTCATGAGCTTCTGGAGAACAGGAGCTGTTTGATTTCTTAAGTATCCCCAGCACCTAGCACAGTAAATGTCATTCACCTAGGACAGAGAATGACACATAATAGGAGCTTAATAAATATTTGTAGAACAAGTGAATGAATGAAAAATAGATGTCATTGAGATAGGACCTCTCACTCATCAATCGATCAATCCACAAGTACTTATTAAGTGTCCAATATTTAGCAGGCACTATTTTGCCATGAATTCTCCATTGAAGAGCTCCACAGAATACTGAATGTCTCCTTCAGAGTCCATCAGGACTCTGCTATAATTATTGTTATTATACTGACCAATCATCTAAATTAACATCGTAAATATATTGTGTATATTTAAATATATTTTAATTGGTTCGTATTTACTCCCTCCATACTTTTCACATTCAAGCCAAATTGGATGACTAATTGTTCCATGTTCTCATACTGGCTGCTCTGTTTCTATACTTTGCACTGGCCAGCTCCCATACCTACAAGGTACTTTCTGGGATCTCCATTTGTTGAAATCTTTTTCTTCAGTTAAAGCTGAGATCCGGTGATACCCGTTCCTTGGAACTCCCATTGATCTCTCCTCCTTTAAGCTCAAAGGGTTTTCTGTCATAATTTTTTAAAGCAATTTATTTCATTTTTTCTTTCCCCAAAATGCTCTACTTTATTTTGTACTCCTTTGGATCTGTTTCATATCCCCTCTAGTAAATGTCATCTCTCTGGGAGCCAGGGCTAGATGAAGTTTCAGTTTTTTATTCTTTCCTCCTCCAACAAACTTATATTAAGTAGTTCTTATGTGTCAAGACACTGGGGTACAAAAACACAAACGAGATAAACTCTGCCCTTAAGTAGCTTATAGTTTACTGACTGAAAACTACCTACACATAGACATATACAAAATAAAAAATATTCAAAGTCATTTCAAAAAGCATCAACAACTGCCGGGCTTTGGGAGGCTGGGGAAGGGAAGGGAAGGGACTTTGTGCTAGAAGTGGCTTCTGGGCCAAGTTCTGAAGGGAGTCCAGAAGCAGAAATAAGGGCGAAGGATATTGCAGATCCCCAAAGGGCTTTACAAGAATGGCCCTTAATATGTGCTTCTTGAATTACATGTGTGCAGAGGACTGGAATCAGGAAGATCTGTAATGAAATCTATGTGATCATGGGAAAGCCATTTCACAGTTCCAAACCTCGGTTTCATAATCTATAAAATGGAGACAATAATATCATCACAGCAACATGAGGTAATAGAATCTTGACTCTAGAGTTAAAAGGGATCTATTCCTATCTCACCAATAAAAAAACTGATTTTCAAAACATTCAAGTTGCTTTCTCATGGCCACCCAACGGGTAAGGAACAGGAGTCTATACAGAGGCATGATGAAATATGGTCTCTCACAGAAGTGTGATAATTTTGTCAGTGGAGATATCTTGTTTAGAGCCCTGACAACATAAAAATGTCACCTATATCATGTAATAATAATCACGTCTGTTGTTTCTATATCATGTTGAGGTTGGGAAAGCGTCTTATATTTGTTAACTCGTCTGATACAACAAAGCTGTGAGGGGGGTTCTATTAATATCTTCATTTGTAGATGAAGAAACTGAGACCAATCCCACAGCCCACAGGATCCCACAGCCAGTAAATGCTGCAGCAAGATTGAGTCCGAAGCCCACCCTCAGCCCCTGCACCAGATGGCTGAATGATATTAATATGGATACGACATGATTGGATATGATTAGATATGATACTATTGGGTGTGATATGTATGACATAAGAGTATAAACTATGAAATAATATTATCATGATTCCATTTCCTAGGGGAACTCTCAGCATGGAAACTCCCTCCACCAATGCAGATCAATGATTGCTCGGTAAGTTTTAAAGAGTTGTCTGGGAGAAGCTAGGTAGCTTATCATAGTCACACAGCTGGTATGGGTCAGTGGCAGGACCTAAGTCCCCACCAGGTCCACTCTGGCACATAAGTGCTGCAAAGAGACCACGTTCATCTTCACTGGGGAGTCATTTTGTCTAACTGAGCCTGAGGACGCAGCTTTGTCCCCAGCCATACAGAGACTCTTTGGTATTTCTGTCCCGGTTTCCCATACTTTGGAGTTCTGAGTAATCTCTGTTGCCCTAATCCCCAGAGAACAAACGAGTTCAGGGCAGGCAACCTCGGCTCAGAAGAGAGACAGCTGGCTGACACTCCATGGAAGAGAGGGGGAAACCATGACACAAGGAACTGAAAGCTAAGGGGAGCTCTCCAGCTGGTTCCAGAAAGCCCAGGCAAGAAAGGGAAGGGCTCAGCTGACTTTTCTTGCCTTGTCAGAAAGACAAGAGTCAATCTTGGACCTCTATGACTTAAAGATCTTGAAGTCTGAACCCTCTCATTTTTTTTAAAGCTTTTTATTTTTTATTTATTTTTAATTTATTAATACTTTTTATTTGCAAAACATATGTATGGGTAATTCCTAAACATTAACCCTTACAAAGCTTTCTGTTACAAATTTTCCCCCCTATTCCCCACCCCTCCCCTAAATGGCAGGATATCTACTACATGTTAATTATGTTAGAATACTTAAGAAATCGAATATATGTATAGTTATTGCCATACATCATTTTTTGTGTAGGAGAAATCGTATCTACAAGAAATAATAATCTGATAAAAGAAATACAATGAAAGCAAACCTCAATAGAGAACATGAAAATATTATGTTGTGGTCCACATTTCACATCCCTCTCTCTGGGTGTATATGGCTTTCTTCACCGAACAATTGGAACTGGTTTGAAGCATTTCATTGTTGAAGAGAGTCATGTCCATCAGAATTGATCATCATATAGTATTGATGTTGCCGTGAATAATGATCTCCTGGTTCTGCTCGTTTCACTCAGCATCAGTTCATGCAAGTCTCTCCAGGCCTCTCTGAAATTGTCCTTCTGGTTGTTTCTTACAGAGCAATAATATTCCATAACATTCATATACCATAATTTATTCAGCCATTCTCCAATTGATGGACATCCGTTCAGTTTCCAGTTTCTAGCCACTACAAAAAGGGCTGCCACAAACATTCTTGCACATGTGGGTCCCTTGCTGAATAGTGAGTACTTATCCCAAAAGCTGGGGTCTTTGGGTTTATCTAAAGCTTCTTATTTTCAAAATATATGTATAGATAGTTTTCAACATTTGCCCTTTCAAAACCTTGTGTTCCAAATCTTTTTCCTTCCCTTTCCCCCACCCCTTCCCTTAAGACAGGAAGTAATCCAATACATGTTAAACACGTACAATTCTTCTACACATATTTCCAATTACCATGCTGCACAAGAAAAATCAAATCAAAAAAGAAAAAAAATGAGAAAAAGACAACAAAAAGCAAGCAAACATCCACAAAAAAGTGAAAATATTATGTTGTGAATCACACTCAGTCCTCTCTCTGGGTGCAGATGGCTCTCTCCATCACCAGTCCATTGGAACTGGCTTGAATTACATCATTATTGAAAAGGGCCACATCCATCAGAATTGATCGTCACACAGTCTTGTTGCTGTGTACCATGTTCTCTTGGTTCTACTCACTTCACTCAGCATCAGTTCATGTCAGTCTCTCGGCCTTTTGAGCCCCCTCATTTTGCACATGAGAAAACCAAGGCCCAGAAGTCATAGAACATGGGTGCCTGGATGGAGTCCCCAGCAGGTAAATAGCTTCTTTTTGAACAAAGCCATTATGGTATGATTGAGTGGATCAGGAGACCTGGACTCAGATTCTACTTCTGCCATTTATACTAACTCTATGACTTGAGGCAAGTCACTTAACCACTTAATTGGGTCTCAGTTTCCCCATCTGCTAAATGAGAGGGATTCCCAAGATCCTTTCAGCTCTGTTAATTTCCAGTATAAATTCACTGTCTTGTGAGCCATTCTTCCATAGCCTGATCTTGAGAAGTAATGAAATGTGCCCAAGGTCACACAGGGAATAAGTAACAATGGTGGGATTTGAACCCAAGGCCCCTGCCTCCAAACCCAGCCTTCTTTCCACCGCTCTTTAGTGTCTGCTTCATTGATAGGCAGCGAGCAGCAATCAGCCCTATGCGGTTTTTCCCCTCCTTCCTAGGAACAAGACCCATCCCTCACCACTATTCCTAAGCGTGAAAGACTGATTTGTATGACAAGGCGTAGAGACTAAAAACAAGCAAACCCGAACACCAAATGGTTTCCCATTTACTGAGCAACGTCTGGACAAATGGCTGTATGTGATTGTCACAGAACATTGCCCTATGAGAAATGAGGAATATAAGGAGTTCAAAGGAACAGGTGAAACGTCTAAACTGAGACAGAGCAAAGAAAACAACAGAGGGCAAAGCCCGTAATGATGATAACAGAGCAAATGAAGATGGCACTAAAGGCAACTGAATTCAGGTTAGAGACAGCCACCAGCACTGGTTCTACATGATAGACCATGAAACATACCTCCCTCTTCTTCCTGGAGAGATGGGTAAATATGGCAGCCAAAAGCTGGATTTTACACAAGCATTTTTCTTTGTTTGAAAGAGAAGGTTCAATACAAAGGAAAAATCTGGGTGTTGCTATGGGGTTAAAAAACAAAAAGAAGCAATAAGATTTAAAAAAAGATCAACAGTAGTAATTATACTTTTAAAAATAGCTATCTTTCCATTCCAATAGACTTGTGATGGAACGTGCCATCCATATCCAGAGAAAGAACCATAGAGACTGAATGTGGATCAGAGCATAGTATTTTCACCTTTTCTTGTTATTTGTTTGCTTGGTTTTTTTTTCATTTTTGATCTGATTTTTCTTGCACAGTATGATGAATATGGAAATATGTTTAGAAGATTTGCACATGTTTAACCTATATGGGAGTGATGCTATCTTGGAAAGGGAAAGGAGAAAGGGAGAAAAATTTGGGAGCACAAGGTTTTGCAAAGGTGAATGTTGAAAATTATCTTTGCAGGGGCAGGTAGGTAGTGCAGTGGATAGAGCATCAGCCCTGAAGTCAGGAGGACCTGAGTTCAAATCTGGTCTCAGACACTTAACACTTCCTAGCTGTGTGACCCTGGGCAAGTCACTTAACCCCAATTGCCTCAGCAAAAAAAAATAAATAAATAAAAATAGAAAACTATCTTTGCATGTATTGGGAAAAATAAAATACTATTAAAAATAGCTACCTTTTAATGTGTTTGAGGTTCATAAACTAAGAAGGTAAACCACTTTGGGGGCAACAAAGTGGAATTAGTTGCTTTGTCTATTATTTCATGATAAATTTGGAAAGACTTGGCTAATGTTTTTAACCAATTAGTTAAATCTAGAAAGAACTGGTTATAGAAGAATTTCCTCTATCATGAGGGAAAAGGTCTAGTCTCTCTTTCCCTCTTCCTCTTCCTCTTCCTCTCTTTCATCTTAAAAGGGTTTATATTTTTGTTGAAGGAACTGGGAATGTTTAACTTGGAGAAGAAAAAAAAAACAATGGTTGTATTTTACAAGGTGATCATGGGAAAGTAGAATTAGACTTTCTTTGTTTTGCTTGGCTCTACAAGGCAGGTAGAGGAAGAATCAGTGGAATGGTGGAGGGAGATTCCAGTTTGATGTAATAAGAAGCTCACAGATAGATAATTAGAGTTTTCCACACCCAAATGGGCTGCCTTGGGAGGCAATGGTTTTCCTCACCCTGGACATCTCCAAGCAAAGGCTAGACAACCATCTGGGGATGCTGGAAAGGGTACATCTGTTTGAACTGGATGACTTCTCTGATTTCTTCCAACTCTGAGATATTGTTTAAAATATTTTCAGATGGGTGTGTTTGAAGTTTGGAGAGTCTCCTTGCCAAGGGGATCACAGAGTAGATATTTTCCAGTCATAACAACTCTCAAAGACCATCTACAGATGCAAATGCCATGTGACCTGGATTAGTGGAGGAGCACTCACACCGAGGAAAGCATTGACCTTTGAAATATTAGTGGGAGACATTTTCCTGATTTCATGGGAATGTAAAATCTTGTATTTGCTTTTTACATATTTCATTCACATCTCTGTATACATGCTAGTTCCTTTCAATAGAATGGAAGCTTCTTGAAGGCAGACAGTGTTTCATTTGGGTTTTTATTCTGTGTTTTTATTTCTTCCCTTCTCATTTTCTTCTAAACCCTTTGTGAACTGACTTCCAGATTCACTCTTCCAAAATTATCAATGGTCTTCTAATTGACAAATTGAATAGTCTTTTTTCAACTCTACTCTTTGTTGCAATATTTGATTCTGTTAACAACTCTCTCCTCCTAGATACTCTCCTCTTTAACTTTTAGAGACACTACTGGTTCTCCCCGCATCTATCTGCCCTCCTTCTCCTTTGCTGGATGTTTTACCGACTAATTCTAGGCATCCTTCAAGGCTCTGTCCTGACCCCTCTTCTCTTTTTCTGTCAATATTTTCTCGGTGACCTAATCAACTTCTGTGGTTTTGACTTTCAATTCTCTGCAGGTTATTCTTGGATTTATATAGCCAGCCCTACTTTCTCTCTTGGGTAGACCAAGGTGGTGCAGTGGATAGAATGCCAGGTCTGGAATCAGGAAGACTCAACTTGTTGAGTTCAAGTCTGGCCTCAGACATTTATTAGCTATGTAATCACTCCAGTATCTTTGCCAAGAAAACCCCAAATGAGATTATGAAGAGCAGAACAGGACTGAACATTCTGTGAAAGGTTTATATGCTAGGTTTGGGGAATGTGAGTCAATCAATCAGAAAGTGTTTCTTAAGCATCTATTACATTCAAGGCATTTTGCTAAGCAATGCTAAACAAAAATGAAAGTCTTTACTCTCAATGAACTAACATTTGAACAGGGAAGAGTAAATATGTGTACAAACAAATATATATATATATATATATATATATATATGTGCATACATCCATAAAAATACAAATATATACAAAACAATTTTTCCTGTGTATAGCTTGACATAGAAATCTATATATCTATCATCTATCTATCTATCTATCTATCTATCTATCTATCTATCTATCCATCTATCCATCCATCACTTCTCTGTCTGTCTCTATCTCTTCTATCTACCTATCTCTATCAGATCTTTCTATCTATCCATCTATCCATCTGTCTTTCTATCTCTAGATATCTATTTATCTATTCTTTCTTTCTGTCTATCCATCTATCCATCCATTTATCTATCATTTACCTGTTCATATGTCTATCTATACATTTATCTATCTCTCTCTTTCCTCTACCTCTCTGTCTATTTATCTATCTGTTTCGATGTCCTCTCCCCTATTAGATTGTAAGCTCCTTGAGGAACAGAGACTGTCTTTTGCTTCTTTTTTGAATCCCTAGTACTAGCACAGTGCCTGACAATAATTTAACAAATGTTTATTGATTGATTGATTGATGAGGAAAAGCTAATTGAAAATCAGATGAGAAATAAAGTAAGTTTGTGTGTGTTTGTATATGTGTGTGTTCATGCACACATGTGTATATGTGTAACAGGGAGTAGGTCAGTATGACAGGATTACAGAATCTGGAAGTGAATAATGTTTAAGAAGGCCTGAATGATAGGAGACAGCTTGTGAAGTGATGTAAATGTCAAAGAGCTTTATATTTGAGCTTCAAGTCACCAGGAAGCCACCAGAGTTTTTTGGGAGTTTGGGGGAAGGGGAGCAGGGTGACATGCTTCAGGAAAATCATTTTGAAAGTTGTAGCTTTTTTGTTTGTTTTGCAATGTCTTTATTTAAAGACTTTGTCAAATATTCTTGCTTTCTTGATTAGTTTTTTAATGGAGGGAAGGGAAGGTGCTAGGCAAAAGCAGCTCCTTTGTCTGCAGAAACCACAGCTGTATTCTTTTCACTTTCATTTATTTAAATGATGTGTTTCAGGAGATACATTTGCCTTTTTGTCTCCTGCACAAATCCTGAAAATGGGTTTTTGGGGAGATCCACATGGTGAAATATCACTGGAAAGGAGCATCTTCTCAAATAGGAGCCTTATTCATTCTCTCTGCATTCACCCAGTCACCATGCTAGTTCAGATCTCCAATGCTTCTTGCCTGAACTAATGAAATAAGGCTCCTATTTGATTTTCCACTTACAACCCATACTAACTGGTGGATCTCAACTTCGAGTTGTAAACAGACAAGATGCTCACTGATTCAATCAGTGATTGACGCAATAATGGCAAGGTTTGGAAACTGATTAGAGATATAGAGTCAGTAATAGGACCCCAAAAAGGGGTAGGACTTGAAATTATTGTATGAATGAATGCAAAGTAGATATCACAGAGATAGAGAGTAAGGGCTATCATTCTTAGGCCTAGGAAGTTAGCAAGCAGGTTCACAATATTAGGGCTTCTTAAACTTTTTCCACCCTTTTTTTGCCTAAGAAATTTTCACACAACACAAGATATATAGGTCTATAATATAAAATAGGTATACATATCAAACATTTGCTGATAACAAATCTTAATTTCTTTTTTTAAATTTTTTTTCTTTTTTTATTAATACTTTTTATTTGCAAAACATATGTATGGGTAATTCCTAAACATTAACCCTTACAAAGCTTTCTGTTACAAATTTTTCCCCCCTATTCCCCACCCCTCCCCTAGATGGCAGGATATCCACTACATGGTAATTATGTTAAAATACTTAAGAAATCGAATATATGTATAGTTATTGCATCATTTTTTTGTGCAGGAGAAATCATATCTACAAGAAAGAATAATCCGATAAAGGAAATACAATGCAAGCAAACCTCAATAGAGAACATGAAAATGTTATGTTGTGGTGCACATTTCACATTCCTCTCTCTGGGTGTGTATGGCTCTCTTCACCGAACAATTGGAACTGGTTTGAAGCATTTCATTGTTGAAGAGAGCCATGTCCCTTAGAACTGATCCTCATATAGTATTGTTGTTGCCGTGTATAATAATCTCCTGGTTCTGCTCATTTCACTCAGCATCAGTTCATGTAAGTCTCTCCAGGCCTCTCTGAAATCATCTTGCTGGTCATTTCTCACAGAACAATAATATTCCATAACATTCATATACCATAATTTATTCAGCCACTCTCCAATTGATGGGCATCCCTTCAGTTTCCAGTTTCTAGCCACTACAAAAAGGGCTGCCACAAACATTCTTGCACATGTGGGGCCCTTTCCTTCCTTTATGATTTCTTTGGGATATAAGCCCAATAGAAACACTGCTGGGTCAAAGGGTATGCACAGTTTGATAACTTTTTGAGCATAGCTCCAAATTGCTCTCCAGAATGGTTGGATCCGTTCACAGCTCCACCAACAATGCATCAGTGTCCCAGTCTTCCCACATCCCCTCCAACATTCATCGTTATCTTTTCCTGTCATTTTAGCCAATCTGACAGATGTGTAATGGTACCTCAGAGTTGTCTTAATTTGCATTTCTCTGATCAATAGTGCAAATCTTAATTTCTTAACCCCTACATTCAGTTATGTGAACTCATATGAAATCTCAAACCCCAGTTTAAGAAACTTTGCATTATATTATATGTTTTTGGCCATTGACAAAACAATTGTAAGACAAAATAGTAATAATAATTTTCATCACTTGAATTTTTTAAAGTTTTACAATACTAAACAAGCACCAACATCTTTCATTTTCAACCTGATCTTCCCCTTTTCAGAAAAAATAAAGGATATATTTTCCAGGTCCCCTCACCCTATAAATTTGATATCTCCAGAGAATGTGCCTTAATAATTCATGAAGGGTAAATATTCAGTAGACTCCAGTTAGTCGCCTACTTTTCATTAATAACATGAAAGCTAATATTGTGCTTGATCCAACTAAAGTCCATTCTATTTTATGACTTAATTATCTGTAGTAAAAATTTATTGCCACATTTAACAGGTATCAAACTAATTCTTTTTCAACTAAAGTAATATTTAACTGGAAGTGAAAAAACAATAAAAAAACCAAAAAGCCAATGCCTGAAAATATCTCCTTAATACTTTATTTTTCACAAAAGGTCAACTAAATTAATGTATGGGTTTGGTTGCCATCTTATTTGTGCTATCTAGATATTTTTAAGAAAGACAATTTGTTACTATGGTTTTCAATTTTCACCCCACTGCGAAATAGGCCAGCATCAGGAAGGTAAAACCAATGGTGAGCTGGGAAATAATGAAGTTTCACCAATTGCCTTCATCATAATACATTTATCTCCTCCGATTCATTTTTTAAAACCCAGGCAATCAATGGAAAAGATGAGTCCTTTGGTTGGATTAATGCCTGGCTATTCAGTGGAGGAGGTGTCCTTTCCTTTTAGAGGAATTAAGAAACTGAAAAAAAAATGTATCAATACCTTGCAACACAATCTCTTTTTCATCTTCAATATACTACAAACACACAGAATGAAATTTTGGATGAATAGTCTTTTTATTTAACCATTTACCAAATAACATATTCATTCCTTAAATTTCTCAATAAGGAGTCACAGAGCCATATATATTTTTTATTTATTTTTATTTCAATAGGTCTGTGACCTCATAAATGTAAATAGTTTCTTTATTAGTGCAGTTTACAACTCCTCCAAAGCTTCTCATCCTTTTCAATTCTTCTTTTACACCCTTCCATGAAACTTTCCTAAAGTACACAACCCAATACAACTAGAGACCTTCCTCTGGTTGCTTAAATATTTTATAGCTATCAGTGCAATATTATTTAGCTATGATCCCTTGATATATACACACACATATATCTATATAATACATGCATGTATATATGTGCATACACACATGCATGTAAATTCACATGTGTACATATTAAAATATACACATGCAAACAAATAGACACACACACATATATATATGTATGTGTCTATATATATATATGTATATATATATATATACACACACACACACACGCATATATGTAGAATCTCAGAGTTTGAAAGAGCCCCAAGTGACCATCTTGTCTAACTCACACCTGAGCAGGAATCCTGTCTACAACATACTCAGCAGGAAGTCTTTCAGCCTTCCCTGAAGCAGCTTCAGCATAGTGTCTAGTATATAGTAGGTGTTTAATAAAGTTTGAATGAATTTATTCTTGCACCCACTGATTCCCAATCATTTCACTCCTAGATAGTTCCAATAGGCAGAAAACCTTTGTTCCATCCTTTCTAAATGGGCCTCTCTGAAGCATTTACCAAGGATTCCCACCTCTGCCCTCAAAGACCAAGAAAATCAACCTCACCACTCTTCCTCAGTTTCCTCATCTGTAAAATAAAGTTACTGGGCTCAATGGAGTCTCAAGTCCTTGTCACTCTACGCAGACCCTGAGAGAGGAAAAAGCTTGCTTAAAATGACCAAACCAGCCTCCCAAGGGGTCAGTTTTGAAGGCAATAATACTATCAAGTTGTCTGCTAAAGAACTCATAACTTATGAATTTCCCTGCATAGATTTTTGTAGACTTATCCTATATAGTCAGGGGCCAGGATGGCTGCTCTGACTCCATGTGTGAGACCGTGGATACAGTAATTTATCATTAATGAAAAGTTTCTCAACCTGAAGTCAAGAGAGCAGGGGACACAAATCCTTTTCTACTAGGTATTCCCTGTATAACCTCAGGCTAATAATTTCTATTCTGAGTCTATTTCCTCATCTGTAAAATGGAACAATAATATTTACTTAGAGTTATTTTACAGATGAAAGAAACTGAGCCCAAGACATGAAATGGTTTGCCTCAGGTAACAAAGAGGCAGAGCAGAGATTTAAACCCATCTCCTCTTTCCATTATTGCAAAAACTCAACTGGACCGGCTTGTTGGGAACAAAGCACTTTGTAAACTAGAAAGGGGCTGCATCTATGACTCCATTAGTGTAGGGAGTCCAGGGGAGGACAGATTGCTTCTTTGACCCCATTTATCTAGGAGAATGGTACGAGATAGAATTTGGGGGCCCCAAGCTGAGGGGCCATGGAAATCCCAATGAGGATCCCAATGATGCTTACCTAGCATCTCCACACTTTGCAAAGGGCCTGACATCATCTCCTTATGACCCTTCTCTTTTTCCTCCTATATCATCAATACAACAAGGTCCTGGTTGGTGCAAATAGTGAATTCCCAGAAGCGACGGCATGCATCAGAGTTATAATTAAGTAAAATATTGATTCCACCCTGGTGGAAATTTGCAGTGTGAATTGGGATAATGCACCTACTTCAAGGGATTCATGATTTGTACCAATATGGAACTCAGCTGAAGAGAATGAAAAGGATTTGCCTAATTCAGACTGACCTAGTGGTTCAGGCTTGAGATTTTAATCAATCAATTAACATTTATTAAGCACCTTCTCTGTGCTGGGCGCAGTGCTGATGAAATGAGATACTCATGGATCATTTAACAATGAACAAAAGGAGGTTTATTTAGCCACAGTGTGAAAAGGATAGTCAGCAAGGATACAGCTTGGGCTCAGACAAACAGCTCCTATTGACTCCATAGAGAAACAGGTCAGAAGGGTTGGGTGGGGTGACTTCCGAGGAAGCAGGCTATCGGTCAAGTGAGGGGCACTCACCCTTTAGGGGTGGGCCTCTTTTAGGCCCTTATGTCCCCAGGAGGCTTAGACCTCAGAATTTCCAAGTCATGAAGGGAGGATAGCTTCCTCATCTTTTAGGGGAACCTAATCTGCACCTTGAGGGGTGCAGATATATATTCTCTTACCCAAAATGGTGGCAGGACTCTAGATCAGAGCTTCTTAAACTTTTTCCACTCACAACCCCTTTTTATCCAAGAATCTTTTATGTAATCTTTTGGCATATAAATATATAACATAGATATAAAAATCAAATATAATAAATCACAATTTCCTGACCCTTCTTCCCACATTTACTTAGGAGACCAAAATGAGATGGAGACTGTTTAAGTTTAAGAAGCTAGGCTGTAAATCATAGGAGGATGTGGAAGATATTTAGCCTTAAAAAGACTTGATAGCTCTTATATTAAGTATTTGAAGACCTCCCTCTGCCACAGGTTAGACCCCTGCTTGGTCCCAGAAGCAGACCTAAAAGCAACAAGTGGTAGTTACAGAGAGGCAGATTTAGTTCTGTGTTAGGAGAAACTTTCAATCCCATGGGTCCTATGAGCTACTACTCCGGGATATCTCAGTGGTCTCCCTTCACTGGAAAAGCCATGATCACAACTGTGGGGGGAAATTTCAGGGAAAAAGGTTCTTGTTCAGGTACAGGTGGTCTCGACTACCTCCAACCCTGAGACTGTGAGTCAATGAAGCACTTTTAGTGTTTAAAAAAGGGGGGACTCAAACAAGATGTCAGAAATTTCCTCATGCCCATTGGATTAGAGTCAGGATGGGGTGCTGGATTTTGTTTTTCAGAGTTTTCAGCCTTGGCTTTGTCATTCAGGGATGATTTTTTTTTTTTCAGTATTGAAGTTTCAAAAGGCCTTAGTGCGAACCTAACTTCCGGCCACTTTGAGCCTTGAGAAACAGTAAGTGCTTTGTCGTTTTGGGGGGACCCCCCTGATGTACAGGCCATGGCTTTGTTTCTGAAGCTTTAATTCTTTAAGAAATAAAAAGGAGGCTGAGCTCCAGCCACAGAAGGCTCTTAGAGCTATTTGCACCATGGGCATGAAAGACCATGTCTCTCAGGGAGTTTTTACTCCGTTGTTATTTTCATGTGGATCTGAGGTTGGCAAGGGTCACTTTAGGGAGCTGGACTTTGGGAAGAAATGGACCCAAGGGCATCTGGTCTAACCAGGGCATTTTCAGGGCTTGCTGATAGTTACATGGCAGTGCCAGGATTTGAATCCAGAATCCCAGGCTCCAAATCCAGGATTCCTTGTACTAAAATATCCAATCTAATCAACATTTATTCAGCACTCACTGTGTGTCCCCCACAAAGGATTCCACTTGGTTCCACCATCATGTCCCTTGGTTGCTGTGTTTGGAGCAAAACAAGGTACAGTCACTGTCTTCAGTGCTCTGCTGGAGGCAACACACAGATAATAATAATGATGATGATGATAACTAATATTCAATAATGCTTTAATCTTTGCAAAATTCTGTACATTTGAAATTTTATTTTAAATTCACAGCAGTTCTTGAACCTGGATTCTAGTCCAACCTCAGGAATATCCTGGTTGTGTGATCCTGAGCAAGTCATATAACCTCTGGGATACCTTGTTAGACTGTTGTTTGCAAGGGTCTCTCATTGACTTTATAGTCCTTCCCAATCGGCCACCATCTCTCATCTCGGACTCTCCTTGTTGGCCCACCTCTTTGTTTTCTTAGGGGTGGCTGCAGTGAATTCCTTGAAAGTCTTTCTTGGTATCCCCATGATGAGCACAATGCCTGGTACACAGTAGATGCTTAATAAATGCTTGCTAATTGAATGTACTGCACTACAGTTGCAGTGGGAGTGGGAGAAGAAATCATGGAGGCTTGGGAATAACTACCTGCTGTCCACCTTCCTTCACTGGGCCCGAGGAAGGGATTCTGGTGTTCAGTGGCAGGACTTTGGTGGCAAATTGCCTTGCACATGGGGCCAGGGGGATGGAATAGTGAGGGGAGAAGAGAAAGAGAGGCAGGCTGCGTCCATAAGCATACAAAAAAGCCATACTGCTATCTGCACGTCTGATATTTTCTTCTTACACCCCCAATGGATTATCTTTCATATCCCATTTGGAAAACCACTGGCCTAGAAATTATATCTTTTTATCTGATCTAGTAGATCTTGGGAATTACTCTTAATTGATCTGTCTGTCTATCTTTCTAATCTATTATTCATCTAAGTATCTACCTATCTAGGTGTTTGTGTGTGTGTGTGTGTTTGTGTGTGTATATATGTGTATACATATTTCACAATCACACAGAAGTGGAATAGAAGTATAAGTGATCACTACATATGTGTTTATACACACATGTATTTTATACTTATTCTGACACATACTCTGTGACTCTGAGCAGATCACTGAAGAGCTCAGGGTCCCAAGGAATTCTTTAAGACTAAATTACAGATGGATTGATACCTGCATCAGTGGAAGGGGTCTCCATACTGGAAATAATCTATTTTGATGAAATCAAAGATCTGACTGTATGTAATAGCATCAGAATAGAGAACCCCTAGTGTGGAATCATCCCTCTCCTGATGCAGATCAGAGTCTTAGAGAGCTGCCTGTGGTTCCTGGAGGTCTTGCTAAGTGAGCTGCCCAGTATTGGGTATTCAAGGTTATTAGCATTCATCAGTGGTATGACTCAAAATCAGATCTTCCTGATTTTCTGTCATGCTGTCAATCACCAAGGATTCTGGTTCCCTTGAAGACCAGGAGGAAAAAAGAATATATCTACCACATGCTAAACACAGGGTGAAAACCAAGAAAATCCCCTGAATCTCTTGGTTGAACTAGTGGACAGACCTTCCCCAAGACAAGGCTTTGTTGAGGACACTGTTGTCATCAGACCGTGGCTCCCTTAGTAGACGGTGTCATGAGTTCCTGAGAACTAAAGCAAGTCACCACTGGCAGGTGAACCTTCTACTGGTGAGCTTCTCTGGGGAGAAGGGGAAAGAAGTGACGTACTAATTATAGAAAGCCCTCTCAAAAAATATAAACACAAAAGGGAGGCAGGCTATAGCCCCAAATCAGAATGAATCAAGAGAGGATTTTTTTGAGGGAGAGGGAATATGAGTACATTTGCTGGTAGAAGAGAAGCAGCCAATAGACAGGGAGATATTGAAAATTAAAGAAAGGTAAGAGTGGGGATGACAGAGGGACAATCTGCTGGCCAAGTCAGGATGGAATAGTGTCATTTGTGCATAAGAAGGGGTTTGCCCTGGCAAGAAGAAGGGCCACCTTTTCATGTGATACATTTTTTTCCCTCGATAGCATTTTATTTTTCCAAATACGCATAAAGATAGTTTTCAACATTCATTTTTGTAAGACTTTGTTCCAAATTTTTCTCCCTCCCTCTCTTAACTCTTCCCTCCCCAAGACAGCAAACAATCTGATATAGGTTAAATATGTACAATTTTTGAAATATATTTCCATATTTGACATGTTGTGTAAGAAAAATCAGATCAAAAGGAAAGAAAAACACAAGAAAGAAAAAGCAAATGAACAAACTAAAAAGATGAAAATACTATGCTGTGATCCACATGCAGTCTCCATTCTCTCTCTGTATGCAGATGGCTCTCTCCATCACAACTCTATTGAAATTACCTTGAATCACTGCATTGTTGAGAAGAGCCAAGTCCATCACACATGATACAAATTTAATATTAAATGTCTGCTATGTGACTGGCAATGGACTAGATGAGGAGATAAGGGCAAAATGTCAGTCTTTGCCCTTAATGAGCTTATATTCTATGGAGGGATGCAACCTGTGTCCAGATAAACAAATACAAAGCAATGTCAAATGTCTGACACAGTGGGGAATACAGATAACTGGAGAGATAAGTGTGGGAAGTGTCCATTCAAAGGAAACTGTAAGATGAAAGGGGGAAAAGAGTGCTTTCCATATATGGGATACCACTTATGCAAAAGTACAGAGATGGGAGATGGGGGTGTTTTGCACAGGTAGGGATCTAGCTAGGAAGTGACTGTGCTTCTGAACAGCCTAACAAGCATTCCTTTAGATTAAAATAAAAGACTATGACCCATCTTTTTCCATGATGATCAAGACGCTTTAATGAGTCTCTTTGTTAATAGAGGCATATTTCCTATTTGGTTCGGTTCTGTTCATATTTGTGGTATACTCATCACTATAGCAACTAAGTGCTTTCCATAGAGAATTTATAAAATTATTAAAATGAGGGAGGTGTGAGGAGGAGAGTCAGGGTTCATAGATTCAATGCTTAAGAGAGGGTCTGCAAAACCAGCCAATCCCACCCCCCACCTTTCAGATGAAGAAACAAGGTCCGTGACCTGTCCAAAATCAGAAAGGCAATAAATGGCAGAACCAGAACCTCAGCTAAAGAGCCCTTGGATTCCAAATCCAGAGCTTTTCCCATTGTGCCAAACTGTTGGAATTGATACAGCATCAATTCCAGTCTATACCCAACATGGTCCTCCTAATTTCTTTTCCCAGGACATAAAAAAGGATGAGATGCTCACAGAAGATCTGTCATTGACTGCACCTTGTCATTCCAGAGCCCCTGCCAATCTCAGACCATTTGGAGACCTGATGGAGACCCAGATATAGCAGCCAAAAGTGAGTGGTCTCCCATGGGGGAGAGAAGACTCCCATGCAGGAGAAATTTGTCCTCAGCCTTGAAACTTATCTTTTTCTGCACTCTGTACCCTTTTTGCACACACCCTAATTTTATTCCAGGCTTGTCTTGACACAGAAAAATAAAGCTTTAAACTAATTCTCACTAAGGTATTATTGACTTACTGTGATGCCTCTCTTTTTCTTTATCTTAAAAGATGGTTCCTTTAGTACCATTGTCAGAGATAGACTCTCAGGTCAGATAGACTGTTTATCACTGCAGTGGGGGCATTTTTTTATACTTGCAAGCTCTCTCCAAACCTTTCAAATAGGTTGTCAAACTCTAGCATCACAGAATGTGAGATTTGGAAAGGAGAGATCAGTTAAAGCCTTGCCCAGTTCAGTAATATCCTCTACAACAGTGGTATCAAACTCCATTAGAAAAAGGGGGTCCCTCCAACCATATATAAGAGATCCCTTCAGGCTACACATTTATTCAGAAAACTACAAAACAAGGTTCTATTAAATTTTTTATTAATTTTAATAAATATTACACATTTTATTCTGAGTCTGGTGGTAAAATCAGGTGTTGCTCTCAGATTCTGACACCTTAGCTCTGCAACCTTTCTTACAAGTGATCATTTCACTTGTGCCTGAATATCTCCTGTATTAGAAACTCATTACCTGGTGATAAACTGGAACCATTCCCAATAAGATCAGGGCTGAAACAAGGTTGCCCACTATCACCATTACTATTCAATATTGTATTAGAAATGCTAGCCTTGGCAATAAGACAAGAAAAAGAGAGTAAAGGAATTAGAGTAGGTCATGAGGAAACCAAATTATCACTCTTTGCAGATGATATGATGGTCTACTTAGAGAACCCTAGAGAATCAACTAAAAAACTATTAGAATTAATCCACAACTTTAGCAAAGTTGCAGGATACAGAATAAATCCACATAAATCATCAGCATTTTTATACATCACCAACAAAATGCAACAGCAAGAGATACAAAGAGAAATTCCATTCAAAATAACTATCGATAGTATAAAATATTTGGGAATATATCTGCCAAGGGAAAGTCAGGATCTATATGAGCAAAACTACAAAACACTCTCCACACAAATAAAGTCAGATCTAAACAATTGAAAAAACATCAAGTGCTCTTGGATAGGTCGAGCGAATATAATAAAGATGGCAATACTACCTAAACTAATCTATGTATTTAGTGCTATACCAGTCAAACTCCCAAGAGATTATTTAACTGATCTAGAAAAAATAACAACAAAATTCATTTGGAAAAACAAAAGGTCAAGAATTTCAAGGGAATTAATGAAAAAAATGCAAATGAGGGTTACCTAGCTGCACCAGACCTAAAACTATATTATAAAGCAGTGGTCACCAAAACCATTTGGTACTGGATAAGAAATAGAGTAGTGGATCAGTGGAATAGGTTAGGTTCACAGAACAAAATACTCAGTGACAATAGTAATCTAGTGTTTGATAAACCCAAAGACCCCAGTTTTTGGGATAAAAACTCACTATTTGACAAAAACTGCTGGGAAATTGGAATAAGAAATTAGTCATTGACCCACACCTAACACCATATACCAAGATAAGGTCAAAATGGATTCATGATCTAGGCATAAAGAATGATATTATAAACAAATTAGAACAATGTAGGATGGTTTACCTCTCAGACCTGTGGAGGGGGAAGGAATTTGTGACCAAAGAAGAACTAGAGGTCATCATTAATCACAAAATAGATAAGTTTGACTATATCAAGTTAAAAAGTTTTTGTACAAACAAAATGAATGCAGACAAGATTAGAAGGATAGCAGTAAACTGGGAAAATATTTTTACATCCAAAGTTTCTGGTAAAGGCCTCATTTCTAAAATATATAGAGAATTGACTCAAATATATGAGAATTCAAGCCATTCTCCAATTGATAAATGGTCAAAAGATATGAACAGACAATTTTCAGACGAAGAAATTGAAACTATTTCCGGTCACATGAAAAGGTGCTTCAAGTCACTATTGATCAGAGAAATGCAAATTAAGACAACTCTGAGGTACCATTACACATCTGTCAGATTGGCTAACATGACAGGAAATGATAATGATAACTGTTGGAGGGGATGTGGGAAAACTGGGACACTGATACATTGTTGGTGGAACTGTGAACGGATCCAACCATTCTGGAGAGCAATTTGGAACTATGCTCAAAAAGTTATCAAACTGTGCATAACATTTGACCCAGCAGTGTTTCTACTGGGCCTATATCCCGAAGAGATTTTAAAGGAGGGAAAGGGACCCACATGTGCAAAAATGTTTGTGGCAGCCCTTTTTGTAGTGGCAAGAAACTGGAAATTGAAAGGATGCCCATCAATTGGAGAATGGCTGAATAAATTATGGTATATGAATGTTATGGAATATTATTGTTCTGTAAGAAACGACCAACAGGAGGATTTCAGAGAGGCCTGAGAGACTTGCATGAACTGATGCTGAGTGAAATCAGCAGAACCAGGAGAACATTATACACAGCAACAAGACTATACAATGATCAATTTTGATGGACATGGTTCTCTTCAACAATGATGTGATTCAAACCAGTTCCTATTGTTCAGTGATGAAGATAGTCATATACATCCAGAGAGAGGCCTGTGGGAACTGAGAGTGAACCACAACACAGCATTTTAACGCTTTCTGTGAATATTTCCATGCATTTTGTTTTCCTTCTTAGGTTGTTTTTTTCTTCTTCTCTTTCTAGATCTGATGTTTCTTGTGCAGTAAGATAACTGTATAGATATGTATACATGTATTGTATTTGCCATATAATTTATCCTATTTAGCATGTATTAGATTACCTGTCATCTAGGGGTGGGGGTGGGGAGTGGGGAGAAGGAGGGGAAAAGCTTGGGAAAAAAAGTTTTTGCAAAGGTCAATGTAGAAAAATCACTCATATATTTTGTAAATAAAAAGCTTTATTAAAAAAAAAAGAAACTCATTACCTTGGACAGTTCTAAGTGTTAAGAGTTAAGTCCTTGGACTCATTACCTTAGACAATTCTAACTATTAAGAGTTAAGTCCTTGGACTCATTACCTTAGAGAGTTCTAAGTGTTAAGAATTAAGTCCTTGGACTCAGTACCTTGGACAGTTCTAAGTGTTAAGAGTTAAGTCCTTGGACTCATTACCTTAGACAGTTCTAAGTGTTAAGAGTTAAGTCCTTGGACTCAGTACCTTAGACAGTTCTAAGTGTT
>JAJPUD010006237.1:52289-66865 GCA_023553655.1 Myrmecobius fasciatus | reverse complement strand
TACCTTAGACAGTTCTAAATGTTAGGAGTCAAGTACTTGGACTCATTATTTGTACAGTTCTGTTGAAGTTCATTGCTAAGTGTTTTTAATGACCAGTGTCATTATTATTATTATTATTAAAAGTGATAGCTTTTAATGATAAATTGATAGTATTTATACCTAACACTTTAAAATTTGCAGAGTGCTTTACATGTCAATCCATTTGATCCATACAATAGACCCATGAGATAGGTGCTATTATTATCCCTATTTTACAGATGAGGAAAATGAGGAGAGGGGGTTAAATGAACTAGTCAATGGCTGAAGTTTTCCTGACCCTAAGTCCAGAACTCTAGCCAGCTTGCTACCTAATCATACCTCTCTCCTTATATATTCTTGAAGAAAGAGAGAGAGACAGACAGACATACAGAGAGAGAGAGAGAGAGAATCCATTATTCCCAGCTATTTAAGCCATTTTAAACTGCTATTTAATAAATTAACTATACTTTCTAGCCTTCTCTATTTATTAAGATCTCAGCTCTGAATTCAATAAGCATATCATCTATGTCATCATGCAAATCACTGATATTAATGTAGAATTTTTCAAGTATATGGACTGAGTCCTATGGCATACCATTAAAGGCGTCCAGGTTAACATTATTAAGACATTAATTCTGACATTATTAAGAATACGTCATTTGTGGATTGAAAAAGCCGAGGATGTTAACTGAGGGGACATGAGAACTCATTCTTCAAATATTTGAAAGGTTATCATGAGAAAAAGATTAGACTTTTCTGTTTGGCTTCAGAGGACAGAACCAAAATCAATGGGTTTGAGCTGGAAAAGTAAAAGGCTTAATGTCCGGGGGCGGGGGGGGATAGGGGGGGAGAGGAGAGAGGGGAAGAAGAAGAAACCCTTTCTAACAATTAGGATTGTTCCAAATTGGAGTGGGCTATTTATGATAGTAGCTAGTGAGCTCTATCTCATTGGAACTCTCCAAGCAGAGGTTGGATGACTACCTGGTGGGGATATTATAGAAAGGGTTCCTTTTCAGGTTCTGTTTGAGTTTTGCAGTTACGTCCCTTCCAAATCTAAAATTCTGTAATTCAATGACTAAAATAAGCAGACTCAGGGTAGCAGTCCCTCTTCCTTACTTCACCTATTTTCTGAGAGATGAAATTAAGGAAAGTTTCAAGGGATGGTTCTCTGAAGAGGAAAGTGGGGGAGGGATATGTTCAGAAATGAAAGTGAAATAAAAGCCCCAAAAAGTCAATAAATTTTTTTTTAAAAAGAAGTAATCTATAAATAAATAATTATTAGTTGTTCTGATTTTTGAGGAATAAGATTTCCAATGGATGTCTTTATTAACCACTGTAGTTGGCCTCTGTGCCATTACTGAGTCAGACCTGTTACTCTATCATCCACTTCTTACATCTGGCCAACTAGCCTCTCTCTATTGCATCCCACAGAATAAGTGCTTATTGGATGGATGGATGGATGGATGGATGGATGGATGGATGGGTGGATAGATGGATGAATGGATAGATGGATGGATGGATAGATGGATGGATGGATAGATGGATGGATGGATAGATGGATGGATGGATGGATGGATAGATGGATGGATGGATAGATGGATGGATGGATAGATGGATGGATGGATAGATGGATGGATGGATGGATGGATGGATGGATGGATGGGTGGTGGATGGAGGAATAGATAAGTGGATAAATGAATGAAAAGACTACCAGGCTTCCATAGTTAAGTCATGTTACCATTAGAAAATCCAGTGTTAGTCTTTAGATGGAGGATAGAGATGGGAGAAGGATTATTTTATCATCTTCTCCTGAAATCCTAGTTATCCAGAGATACATTTTCCCTAGCCCCTTATCATTTTAATCAATAAGGCTAGTTTTAGTCAACTTAACAAGCATTAATTAAGCACCTATTATGTGTTAGACATTGCACTAAGTACTGGAGGGGGTTTTTAAGGCAAAAATAATTCCTGTTTTTAAGAAATTCACATTGTAACAGAAGAGGATTACCTCTAAATAAACTGGAGGTGATATTAGAGCAAAGACTTTGGCATTAAGGGAGATCGGGAAGGTCTTAGAAAAAGTTTAACTTTGTTAACTGTCTAGCTCCTATGGAGAGTACTAGCTTTACCCACAGGTGAGATAGGGGACTACCCACAAAAAGTGATTTCAGGGACACACAGATACACACACACACACACACACACACACACACACACACACCCCAGCCTCCAGTCCCTTCAGATTCTTCTCTAGGCTAGTTGAGGTCTGACATCCCACTAAATCCTAAGACTTTTTTTGGCTAAAAACCCTGGGGATTAGCAGTCCTTAACAGACTCACCATCCTCAGATCATAAGATCTGGAATTGCAAGTTGATTTAGAGATGATCCATACCAAACTCTTTATGCAGATTAGGAAATTGAGGCTCAGAAAGTCTAAGTCATTGGCTCAAAATCACACATGTAATAATTGAGTTTGAATCAAACTCAGAGGGCAGGGGTGATGCAGTAGATAGAGCACTGGCCTTGGTGGACCTGAGTTCAAATCTAGCCTCAGACACTTAGTAGCCATATGACCCTAGGTAAGTCCCTTAATCCAATTGCCTCTCAGAAAAAAAGGAATTTTTCAAAAATTTAAAAATTAAAAAAAATTCAAACTCAGAGGGCAGTGAGGTAGTACAATAGATAGAGCACTGATCCTGGAGGCTCTGAGTTCAAATCCAGTCTCAGATACTTACTAGCTATATAACCCCAGGTAAGTCATTTAATCTGATTGCCTCCCAGAGGAAAAGGAATTAAAAAAAAAAAAAGAATTCAAACTCACAGGGCAATGGGTGGTGCAGTAGATAGAATACTGAGTTCAAATCTAATTTCAGACACTTACTAGTATCTGGACAAGTCACTTAACTCAATTGCCTTCCTGAAGAAAGAGAGTTTAAAAAATGTTTTAATTAAAAATAAATTCAAACTCAGCCCTCCTGACTCTGAATTTGCAGCTCTCTCACTTTATCACATGGCCCTTTCTTACCCAGTAACTGGACTCTAACATGGTGATGCCATTTTGGTCCTCTTTGAGAATGAAGGACAACAGCCAGTGGAGATCTGAGAGTGTGGGCTTTGACTGGGAAACAGCAAGGAGAAAGAGAGGCAATGAGGTATAGTGAAAAGAATACTGAGTTTGGAGGCCAAGGGCCTGGGTTCAGATGTCGGTTCTGTGGCTAATTACCTCGTGACTGTGAAGAAATTCCTGGACCTGTTTCCTCATGTATGAAATGAGAGCATTTCTCCCTGAGATGGTCTCCAGGATCCCTTCCAGCTCTCAAGCCTGATCATACAGAAGTAGGGTCTCGTTGGTCCAGGATGGGTAGGCCAGGAGTTCTGCAGGCTGACTGGAGCATCTCTCTCCTGGGTCTTCCTGGCTGAGGGGCCATTCCCTGGGTAGACCGGGAGCTCAGCTGTCAGCCCTGCCAATCCACTTGTCAGGTCCCAGCTGCTCTTGCCTGGGATCCTGTCATGGAGTGACTGGCTGGGGCTCTGAATTGCAAATCATCCTGTGATCGCCCCAACTCCTCAGAGTGGCAGCTGCCAGCCCTGAGCCTGGAAACAGCAGGAGGCTTTCAGGGACCACAGCTTCCTCCGCCCTCGCAAAGCTCCCTCTGCTTTTGCCGATCTCGAGCCTCAGACCGGGAAGGAAAGGCCAGACAAGACATCTGAGACTCCAGCACAGGGGGTGGGAGGGAAGGGGAAGGGGATGGATGGGAAGCTCAAAGGGAATCCTAGGTCTTAGCTCTGGAATCCTACCATGTGACGTGCTCCGTCCCCTCTCTTAGTCCCAGCCACCATGAGGAAAATGCTTGGGCTCCCATGGTGAGACAGTCTGGTGAAAATACAAAAGTGGCTGGATCAGAGGGCCAGCATTGGAATCCCAGCTGTGGATGCCTGGGGAAATCCCTTACTCTCTCCTGGCCTCAGTTTCTCCATCTGCAGAAAGATGGGTTTGGATTAGATCAGGGGTTCTTAGCCTTTTTTGCATCTCAAGCCACTTTGCTCAGATCCTTTCTCCCAATAAGGTTTTTAAATGCCTACAGGCTTGCAAAGGAAATTCTAATTTTAATGAAATCGATCTCAAAATCTGCCATCAAATTAGTTACAATTAGCAAATTCAAAAAGACTTATCAAAATCTGGTTCACGGACCTCATGTTAAGAAACCTGGGAGATGAAGGCTAAGACATCTCCTAACTGGAAGCCTAAGCTTCTTCATCCACACAACTGTGGTCCAGGTGTTTCTTCGAGGGGCAGCTAGGTGGTGCATCGGTAGAGCACCAGCCCTGAAGTCATGAGGACCTGAGTTCAAATGTGGTCTCAGACACTTAACACTTCTAGCTGTGTGATCCTGAGCAAATAACTTAACCCTAATTGCCTCAGCAAAGAAAAAGAAAAAAGGGCTTCGAGTATCTCAGGTGTCTAGTGTTTGCCCATGAGAAAAAGGATGCTCAGCTCTGCCCCCATGGTCCATTTTTTATCCTCCAACATCTTCCTTGGAGCCGAGTCTTGTGCACACACTTATACCTCATGACTGTTCACACTCAGCAGTAGAACCAGAAATTCCTCATTTGGGAAGCCCTGATTGCTTTGCGAGGGAATTATGAATATTGAGAAATGATTTAGATGTTGGTGGGGCTGGGAGTCGGCCCAAACTCTATTCTCACACCCCT
This sequence comes from Myrmecobius fasciatus, assembly GCA_023553655.1. Classification (NCBI taxonomy): domain Eukaryota; kingdom Metazoa; phylum Chordata; class Mammalia; order Dasyuromorphia; family Myrmecobiidae; genus Myrmecobius; species Myrmecobius fasciatus. The sequence continues at coordinate 62,133 of JAJPUD010006237.1, read as the reverse complement.
CCCTTTCTCTCCCTAAAATCCCATGTAAATGTCAGCTATGAGCTTTAATTGACTGGGTATTTTTTCCCTCCCTTCAGCTTCGATTTCACCCCTCCCTCAAATACATTAACTTTTACCATTTCGGATTATTGTTGTTGTTTTTGTCATGTCTGACTCTGCATGACTCCATTTGGGGTCTCCTTTACGTTTCTTTCTCATCTGCCTCTTCTTTCTTCAGATAATTTTACAGATGAAGAACTGAGGCAAACAGGGTGCCTCCTGGGTTGGCACTGCATCTATATACCACCTAGTTACTACATAGAGTGGCAAACTTAATAAGTGGCAGTAATTCTGCTAGAAATGTTCCTTTCTTAATGGAGGCAGTCATCTTTGAGTCACAGGCTGAAACCATAATGGGTAAGGAATACATCGATATATACTCGAATGTAATATAGGTGTAACTCAGAGATTTTGAAAGTTTGATTCCAGACCACTGCCATAAAAATTGAGATAAAGCGAATCACACAAATGTTTTGGTTTCTCAGTGTACAGAAAGTTGTGCTTATATTATACTTTCATCTATTAAGTATATAACGGTATTGTAGTATATATATATATTATATTCATATAATATATATGATATATAATTAAAGTATATACATATATATATTTTCAAAAGTTCATACCTTAAATAAAAATACCTTATTGCTTAAGAAAAGATGCTAACTACAATCTGAGCCTTTAGTGTATTGTGATCTTTTTGCTGGAGGAAGGTTTTGCTTCAGTGTTGACAGCTGCTGACTGAGCAGGATGATGATTACAGATGGATGGGGGGCCGTGGCACTTTTTAAAAATAAGACAATAACGAAAATTTGCCCATCTATTGATTCTTCCTTTCACTTAAACACTTAGAGACTGTCATAGAGTTATCAATTTGCCTAATTTCAATATTGTTATGTCTCAGGGAATAGAGAAGCCTGAGGAGAGGGAGAGAAATGGAGCTTCAGCCCACTAGTAAAGCAATCAGAATACACTGGACATTTATCAATTGGCCATTTTATATGGACACAGTTTGTGGCACCCCAAAATGATTCCAATAACATCAAAAATCGTTCATCACAGATTATCACAACTGATATAATCAAAATGAAAAGGTTTGAAATATTGCTAGAATTACCAAAATGTGATACAGAGAAGATGTGAGCACATGCTATTGGGAAAATGGCAAAAATAGATTTGTTTGATGCAGGGTTACCACAAACCTTCAATTTGTTTAAAAAAAAAATCTCAATATTTGCAAAGTGTAATAAAGTAAAGCACAGTAAAATGAGGTAAGCCTGGATATAGTCCTTTGTTTCAGGTAGCTATGTTGAGATAGAGGAGGGAAAAGGGAGACAGAGATTGAGAGATACTAAAAGAGAAAAGAAGAAGAAGAGGGGATGGGAAATGGTGAGAAGGAGAGAGAAGGAGAAGAAAAAGGAGGAGAGGAGAAAGGAGAAAGGAGGAGGAGGAGAAAAAGGAGAAGAAGGAGGAAGGAGAGAGGAGGAGGAGAAAAGAAAAAAGAGAAGGAGGAGGAGGAGGAAGAAGAGGAAAGGAGGAGGAGGAGGAAGAAGAGAAAAGGAGGAAGAGGAGAAGGAGGAAAGGAAGAAGAGAAGAAGGGAGGAGAAGGAAGTTAAAAAGGTAGCAAAATAGCAGAGAGAAGGCTTTCCTCAGTCAAGAAAATTTGAAATCCTGTCTTTGATACATATTGGCCATGTAACTTTGAGCAAGTCACTTCTCAGTGTCCTAGAGAACTAAGACTATAGGTTCCAGGTTTTAGAGAAAATACTGTCTTGCATTGGTAGAAGGGGCTTCCTTGTTTGGGAACTTCCCATATCAATGAAATTATAAATCCAATCTCAACCCATCCACATACAAATAAATAAATAAAATAGATATATAAGGTATCCCCCAAATCTTAGCAGTCTTAAGCTTTTTAATTAATTTCAATATATTTATTTATAATTTATTTACATTTATATACAATTTAATTAGCATTACATCTTTAATATTCACTTTAAAATTTTAAATTCCAAATTCCTTCCCTGCCTCCAGAAGGGGTCTCCCCCCAGGAGAAGGCAAACAATATGATACCCATTACATATGCAGTCATGCAAAACATATAAGCTTTTTAATAGTTTAAAGCTTATATGACAATATAAGCTCCTCATGAGGTGGGACTGTTGTCATTTTTCTTTGTATTCCCAGTACCTGACACAAAGCAGGTACTTAAGAAATGCCTGTCAATATATGGAGAAAGGATGATGACAGAACAGAAAGACAGAGAAAGACCAAGGTATGGATTATGTATAATATGCACATTATGTATATTGTACATACAACTGTGGTGGCAGAGGATAGAGCATCAGGTCAGGAGTCAGGAAGACCTGAATTCAAATCTAGCCTCAGACACTTTCTAGCTAGGTGACCCTGGACAAGTCACTTCACTTTGCCTCAGTTTCCTCCTCTGTAAAATAGAAGAATCACTCCCGTATTTTTGCTAAGAAAACTCCAACTGGGGTCACAAAGAGTCAGACATGACTTCATAATAAAATTATATAGATATCTATCATATATTATGAGAATATTTGTTTAACCTGCAGCTATACACATACTTACATATAGACATTAGTTTATTTCAACAAATAGAACAAAGGAGAATCGCTCTCCAGATTTAAATACCAACATTCTCTAACATAGGATCACAGATTTAAAAAAAAAATAGAAGATATTTCAGCAATCATTCTGTCTACTTCAAAGGAAACTGAGTCCCATAAGCCCCGGAAGTAGCACAGACTCCCTGACTCCCAGCCAACCTTTCATACATCATTCTCTCTTCCTATCCTGCTCCAGTGTAAGCTCCTTGAGAGCAGGGACTATTTCATTTTTGTCCCAACTCAGCGTCTGACACATAGTAGGAGCTTACTAAACGCATGCTGACTGATGTGCTGTTAGAGCTCTCACCTGCTTCTGGATTTTTTTTTTAGCAGTTACCTTGACACATTAGAGCATCCCCACGTCCAAGGCTGCTCGTGCTATGTGACAGATGTGGGGCTGGCAAAGATGGGCTGTGTGATCATGGGAAAGTATCTTCTCTCTCTGCCCCATGCTTTCCACATCTACAACATGGAGACTTGTTCCCAGGTTATTTCCCAGGTTGTTGCTTAAAAACCTTAAAATGCTAGAGAAAGGGCTTCCTGAAATTTTCTGCAGGTGAAACAGATTTGCCCCAGGCGATTCTGCTTAAATGAGCCCCAACCCCTTCCCCCTTTCCCTAAGCGATCAGCTTCCTTTCCTGTATTTATGAAATGCAATAGAGTTCCCTAAGAAGAAGGGGGCGGAAAAAAAAAAGTTTGGATTCTCCCAACAAAACCTCAGCAGTCAGGCTTTATCCCTCTGGGCTAATCAGAGGGAAACCACCTGCGGGAATAGAGCCCTCTCTGGTCCTTCGCAGGAGCTCCTTCAGAATGATGATTAATCACCGAATAAACACAGGAGCTGACAACTACATAATGACCCAGAGAAAGGCAGCCGAGAGGCCGGAGCATGGGTGCATGTGGTCCAGCCCCAGTGGGTGGAAGGGACGAGGAAGATGGATGAGCCTGGGAATAACTGACACTTGAGTGTCTTGTCTCTTTCAAACCCCCCGCCCGGCTCCTCCCAGATTCAACAACTAGCCCCCCACGTACATCAAGTGGACATGCTCCCCACGGTTGTCAAAGCCCAGCCCTCCCCAGCCGGAGCAGCTTCATAAAAATTAAACTAATGAGTCTTTAAATTGGCATTCTATGCTCAGACGCTAAACTGAAATCGGAGCCCCCTGAAAGTGACAGCCTAATCCATTACAGCCGGAGTCGGCTCGGGGAGGGATTGGCTGATCCCAGCCGCAGATTACCCCACCGATGTCCTGACTAATTTGAAAAATGATGAATCACCAAATTTCCATCGGGCTCCGATGAGTCAATTATCCTAAGCAGTGATATCAAAAGCTCATATTTTTTCGACGCCAAGGAATCAAGCCTAGGCTGTGTAATAATAAACAAAATTGAGGTCTATTAGCCCCTCTCCGATGACCAAATCATTAGCAACCAGAATGTTTCTCTCATTTTTCAATATATTTTCTTTTCCAGGATGCGCTTCCTTGCCCCCAAGGAATCCCTGGTAGCCCGAGTTTATTAACATGAAAAAAAGAGCTGCAGGAAATGAAATATGAGTTTGGAGCTCTCTGGACCCTGGGCAGAAGCTCTCCCTTAAGATGACCTTCCCAAAGCAGAAGTCATAAGCTGTCTCGCCCCTGTCCAAAAGCCTGGAGAGGATCCCCCTTGTCTAGAAGACAAAGTCGGGCCTCATTTGTCTGGCACTTCAGACCTTCCACACTCTGACTCCTACCTACATTACAGATCTAATCTCATCCAATTCAGCTTTGCCCATTCTAGGTTCTGGACAAAAGGGGCTACAGCCATTTCCTCAGCTCAGCTCTCCATCTCTGACCTCTGTAAATTTGCACAGGCCTTCCCACAGGCTTAAAATGGACTTCCTCTTCATCTCTGCTTCTTAAAATTTGAGTCTCAATGGTGGAGTGGATAGAGCATCAATCCTGTAGTCAGCAGGATCTGAATTCAAATTTGACCTCAGTCACTAAACATGTGTCCCTGGGCAAGTCATTTAACCCCAATTGCCTCAGAAAAAAAAAAGAATTTGAGTCTCACTAACAAGAGAGCTTTGTTTTGCTGAGGTAAAAGTGAGGGGGACCTCAAGAAGTCACTGCATCCTAACGCTTAGAATATATCTATCCTAAGGAGAGGAAATCTGATAAGCAGCCTAGACACGTGAAGAATGGAGATTTTAGTGGGTTCGGAGGAAAGATTTGTAGGATCCCTTGGAATAAAGTGTTTTAGAAAAAAACTGAACCCAGAAGATATGGGAGATGTTAAAGAATGAAATTCTGAAAACAGAAATCATCAAGGAGAGAAAATGGAATCTGTTGGAAGAAACCAGTGTAGATGAGTAGAAAATTCAGCAGCCCATTCCGTCTTTTTTAAATGTACAGAAGAGAGAACTAAGTCCAGATTATAGAAGGTGAATATAAGAATATTGTATAGTTTTAGGAAGGAGCAGTTGGGTGGTGCAGTAAATAGAATTTCAGGTCTGGAATCATTCAGCCTTACACAGGCACTAGCTAGGTAACCCAGGGCAAGTCACTTGATCCTGTCTGCCTCAATTTCCTCATCTGTAAAATGAGCTGCAGAGAAAAAAAATGGAAAACCGTTCCATGTATTTGCCAAGGACACCCCAAATGGGGTGTTGACCATTATTGAAAATGACTAAACAACAACAAATGATCTTTAAAAAATTTGTATCAAGAGTGCTAAAGTTCAGAATGGCCTGAAGCTGGCTAAAGAAGTTAATACAACAAAAAGACCTTTTCTTTTTTGTTTTTTTATTATTATAAGGGAATTTATTATTACTATATTAGAAGTAAAAGGTAGATTAAAGAAAGGATAGGATCTTTGCTTGGGGTGGACTGTACAATCCTAACTGACAGCAGAGAAAAATCAAAGCTGCTTAGTTCCTAATTTGATCTGTTTTCTCTACAAAGGAGATGTTTCCACTGGAAATAACCAAACCAAAATGACTATAGGGAGATGCTGTCCAAGGAGCTAGTGAGGGAGCATCGAGCTGCTCTGGATGAAGGCACGCCACCTGGCCCAGATGGATTCCATCCTTGGGTCTGTAACTGGCAGTCATGATAGGGAGCCACTGTCAGTGAGATATGAGAGAGTATGGAAAATGGGAGAGATGTTACAAGACTGGAAAGGAGTAATTGTCTCAGTTTTCAGTGGGGGGAAAAGGAAAAACAAAAAGGGAAAAGAGTAGATCCTACAAGGATAATTTCATAGAGAAAAGGGAAGGAAAAAAATTAGAACACAGGGTTCATAGGTGTGAATGTCAAAAATTATCCATGTATATATTTTGAAAATAAAGAGATTTCTTTTTTTTAAAAGAATAGATCCTGCATACTAGAGGCTAGTGAGCTTGATTTCAATTCCTGGGAAAATCTTGAAGGTATTAGTAGCTTCCTGGAGGACAATGTGAAAATGAGAAATAGCACCAAATAGTCGAGAGGCTCAGATATAGGCAGTTCAGTGGTCAAAAGCATTGGACTGGCAATACCCGACTAATTATTCTCTTTCCAATTCTGTACTTGCTGTGTGACAATAGGTGAGGTACTTAACCCCTCTGTACCTTTGCTAAGGTTGATTTATTTAGGCTAGGACAGTTTTTCAATTCAGAATCACTGGGATGAACCTTAAAGATCATTCAGTTGCAGAATAACAAAAGGGCTACCCCACAGAAGAGAGGTTTGATCTACTTGGTCCCAAAGGCAGAACAAGAAAAGATAGTGTAAAAGTTACAATGATAGGGGCAGCTAGTTGGTATTATAGATAGGAAGGAGGACCTGAGTTCAAATTTGGCTTCAGACACTTAAGACTTCCTGGTTGTGTGACCTGGGCAAGTCATTGAACCCCAATTGCCTCAGCCAAAAAAAAAAAAGTTACAATGATATAAATTTTGACTTAATGTCAGGAAAATCACCCTGGAGAGAAGAATTATTTAAAAAATGGGATCCATTGCCTTGAGTGGGGGTGAGCTCTCTGTCACTAGAGATCTCCAAGGAAAGCCTGGATGACCATTTTGTCCACTTTGCACATTGTACAGTATTGCACAGAAAGGATTTGGAGGCAGAACTTACAAATATAATTGAACGGGAACTGAAATGTCATAATCCTGTAAATCTCAGAACTCTACAGGATTTCCAGGACTATCTAATGCTATAGCCATGCAACGGAGAAGGATGCTCCAGCCAGCCAGCCTTTGTTTGAACCATTCCATTTGGTGATTGGTCTACTGGTTTGGGAGTTTTCTCTTATATGATGGGATTGGGTCCATGTGCCCTCCAAGTGGGGGATGCTGATGAGATGGCTTCTGAGGGAGTAAGACAAAGTAGTAAGAGAAGGGCCTTAGAAAGACTGTAGAGCATCTGTGGACATTCTGTAGGTGGTTCCGGTTAACTAGTCACATGGTTAGGAAGAGCCTTTTTCAGTTGGTTACATAGCCAGAACTGTCAGCATTTTCAAAAAGGTCCCCGTCGGCTCTGGTCCCCTCTTTGTTCATCAGAGTCATCATTCACTTTGGGGCTTTAAGACCCTGAGAAATGGGCCTGGGTCCTTGGTCTTTTTAGTTTCTTCTCTCCAATTTATGATGAAGAATATAAAGTCTCTAATCTCTGAGGTTGGGAGGGCAGACCGAAGGAATCTGGAAATAGGAATCCAGGCCTGATGTTGCGGTCAGCCTGGCATCTATACTCCTAGGAGCAAGGTGTGATCTGGGAGTGACCTTCTGGATCCAGGCCAGAGAAAGCTGAAACAGAGAAGCCACATCTGGACAAGGGGTTGGTGGAACCAGGGCTATGCTGCAGGAATTGAGCAGTTTTGAACCTGCTCCTCCAGAGAGTAAGGTAGTATAGGAGAAGGAATACCCCAGAGTTACCAGGGGGGAGAAACGTATATATATATATATATTTGCTGAGGCAGTTGGGGGTTAAGTGACTTGCCCAGGGTCACACAGCTAGGAAATGTTAAGTGTCTGAGGACAGATTTGAACTCAGGTCCTCCTGACTTTAGGGCTGGTGCTCTATCCACGTACCACCTAGCTGCCCCTATATATTTATTCTTGCTGTATCTTTGAATAGCCATTTGAAAATGCTATCCACTGTTATATGGTTAAGTGGAACTGAGATGCTATTTGTTGGCTGCCTAAAATGGAGGGAATATCACTCGTGGGAGCTCAAGCCCATGATAATAAAGACACTCTCCCTAACCCCTCAGGTTTCCAGAGGACTGAGTAGGAGTTCGGGAAGGGAAAGCCCAGCAAAAGTAAGTGACCTTTACCAAAGTCACATAGCACAAGGATTGCTGACTCCCAGACCATTTCTCCTCACGCTATCTCATTCCCCTTGTTATATCCCCAGCATTTAGCACAGTGCTTGTCACATAGTAGGCACTTAATAAATATTGAGGAATTGATTTTGAGTCACTCTTAATAAATTGCACAGTGCTAGAAAATGGCGGACAAGTGTGCCCTCTGGTTTCCTTTACAATCCAGAATGAGCAGCCTGGACGGCTTTCCTGTTTGAATGGACTGGAGTGACGATTCTTGGGTTGGACATTTGGGGCAAGCTTACATGCAAGGATTAGAACACAAGAGGGTTTGGGCCAAGGTAGGAAGGTGATTTATTTCCTTCTAGGCAAATGCTTTGGCTCTGGAGCCAGAGGAACTGAATTCAAATGCTGCCTTTTCCATGACTACATGTGTCCCTTGACTTCCCTGGTCCCCAGTTTCCTCATCTATAAAATAAGGGGGATCTATAAAATAATCTATAAGATCCCATCTAGCTCCCAATCCATGATCCTATAATCCAAAGGATTCCAAAACCACAGAGTTGGAAGCAGCAATCATTCCATTCAATCAAGAATCCCTACTAATATCATTATTATTATTTGTGCTGAGGCAATTGGGGTTAAGTGACTTGCCCAGGGTCTCACAGCTAGGAAGTGTTAAGTGTCTGAGGTCAGATTTGAACTCAGGTCCTCCTGACTTCAGGGCTGGTGCTCTATCTACTGCACTACCTGGCTGCCCCAATCCCTACTAATTATAGCTAACATTTTTTAGTTTTCATATGTATAAAGTTCTTTATATCCATTATCTTATTTCATCCTCACAATTTTATGAAGTAGTGCTAGAAGCATTATTACCCCATTTTACAGATGGAAAAACTGAGATTGAGCCATTGTGGCTTTACCAGCTGGCAAATATCAAAAGCAGAGTGAATATAAGTCTTTTTGATTCGAGTTCAGCCTGCTCTTCACTCTGCCACTATGTAGCTGAAATCCTTTCGGGTTCTAGAACTATGTTCCTTAGGGCTAGCAAGAAGAAAAAGGACGGGACTTCCTCTGCTTGGCTCCAAAGGGCAAGACCAGGATCACTGGGGAAAGCCACAAAGTCTTTGCCTTTCAGTTATAAGGGTGTTCCTCCAGCAGAACCCATTCCCTTCCAGAGAACCCTTTGCACGTTTGGACAGCGCCCATTGTGGGGAAGACTTTTCCCACCTCAGGACTCAATGGCCTCTCGGTAACTTCCTCTCACTACTTAGTCCTGACTTCTGGAGACAAACAGAGGGGCCACTCCTTCCACTCATCAGCCCTTCAAATAGATGTCCCCATCACCTTCTGGCTTCATCCCAATGCCTTCAATCAAACCTCACATCACTCAAACCACAACAACTATTAGTACTAAGCACCCAATGTCTTCCAGGCCCAGTGCTGGCCAAGGAGGAGCCAAAGAATAAAAGCACCCGTTCCTGCCCTGAATTTCCAGATAACATGGAGGGAAGGAGGGAGGGAGAAAGACAGACAAGACACAAACAGAGAGACAGAGACAGACACACACAGAGACAGACACAGACAGGGAGACAGAGAGAGACAGAGACAAAAAGAGACACACACAGAAACAGAGAGAGACAGGGATAGAGACAGACAGAGACACATACAGAGACAGAGACATACACAGAGAGACAGAGAGAAACAGAGACAGACATACAGAGACAGACACATACACAGAGAGAGAAAGAAACAGAGAGAAAGAGACACACACAGAGACAGTCAGGGAGACAGAGAGAGACACACAGAAACAGAGAGACAGGGATAGAGACAGAGATAGAGAGACAGAGACAGAGAAACAGGAGATAGAGACAGACATACAGAGA
>JAJPUD010006237.1:0-52279 GCA_023553655.1 Myrmecobius fasciatus | reverse complement strand
GAGAGACAGAGACAGAGAAACAGGAGATAGAGACAGACATACAGAGATAGAGACCGAGACACACTCACAAAGACAGAGACAGACAGAAAACAGAGACATAGAGACAGACAGACAGACAGAAAAAGACAGACACACAGAGATGTCAGGCAGACAAAAAGACAAATGGCATTTCTTAAGTGTTTGCTATCTATAGCCCAGCTCAGCGATCATTCCTAGGAAATTGGAGCAAAAAGAAAGCCTTTGCCCTCAAAGGGCTTATAATCAAAGAGGAGACAAAACATAAAAGGAGTTAAAGTGGAGTGGGAAAAGGAGTAAGCCGGCCTGCGTAATTAATAGCAATAGCTAGCTATACGTGCATGGCACTTGACAAATATTATCTTATTTGTATTCTCAACAGCCCCGTGAGCTGAGTGTGATTATTACCCCCATTCTCCAGAAAGAAGCCGAGAGGGAGTGAGTGACTCCCTCAAGATCACACCGCTAGTAAATATCTGGGCTCCGATTGAACTAGGGGAAGACAGTTCCTGTGACATGAAAACTTGATTTCAAACAGAGAGAGGGATGTGGTCACTGCTTTGAGCTCTGAAGTTCTGCAGTTCTTTGATTGAAATGATTATTTCTCCTCCTCTCTTCTTTCTTTTAACCTCCCCTTCCGGCCGCCCCCCAAATCAGTGGAGAGCTTCAGGCTGAGGATTAGGGAAAGGGCCGGCCGGGTTCCATTGAATCCGAATCAATCGGCCCTCACCCTTCACTTCCCAACCCAATTCTCCAGTAATTGACGAACGCCGATCTTTGCAAATGTCACAGTCTGACAAGCAGCAGGTATTTACTTCTGGGTGGATTAGCATGAATGGGCCGATTGTATTGGATTGCCAATTTTGGGGGCGGGGATTTGAAAGCCTGCACAATAAACTGTTATTTAACTTGGTGAAATGGGAAGGAAAAAAAAAAAAAGGGCAGTATTCTGAGGTTCCCTTCCTTCTGTTGCCCATCTGCATGCAATCTGCATAAGCAGAGGCTTCTGGGAGCCTGCTCTAATGATAACATTGGCGTTAGGAGGCTGCTACCTAGAAAGAAGGTGGGGCATGTGTGGGAGGCAATTTTTCCATGCAGATGTGAAACATAAAAAAAAATATTTATTAGTAGAAATTATATATTGAGATTTACAAAGAAAAACAATCAACTAGCTTTGTGTTTGGGGAGTTGTAGTCACCCATTGTCCTAAAAATATGTATCTGCCCAGTTCTCACTAACAGTTTGGCTTCCAAGGAAACTCAAATTTCATCCTGCCCTGGATTCAAAGGTCCGCCAGGACACTGTGTCCAGTTCCTTTTCATTGGTGGTTCCAGAGAACCGGCTCCCTTTGGGGTTAATTTAACAATTAGGTTAATTATAGTCATCAGTTTCCCTAGTCTGGGGGGGAAGGTATCCCCTTTTTACAAAACCACCATAATCAAGGGCAAGATCATTAAGGAGGTACCAATAAAGCCTTAGGTTTCCCACCATAGCCAGATGCTTGTAGCTGTGGTCTGACGGAACCTTGGCTTCTGAATACACTCATTTCAACACTGTTCTCCTTCTTTCGTGACCAGTGTGATCCCTGGTACAATAGAATGAGCACTGACTTTGAAGCCAGAGGGCCTGAATTCAAATCCTCCCACTGTAGTCCACTCCTTGTATGAAAATGGGTCAATCACTTCAGTTCTCTAACTTCAAGTTCCTCATCTATGAAACGAAGGAGGTGGGCTTGATGGCTTCCAAGGTGGATTCGGGATCTATATTTATGACCTTATTGTTTTGTCTCAGTTTCCCTGTCTCAGTTTCCCTTAGTTGCTATTTCAGTCTCCCTTAATTGTGCTGCCCAAAAATAGCAATCCCCACTTCCTGACCTTCAGAAATAATTGGGCTCACATTCCAAAGGACTTATGAAACCTCCAGATGGTCAGCCTCGACCTACCCCTTATCTGTATGACCCAGACTAGTAGTCTTCTTTGCCAAGGCATCCTTACTCCTTATGTGCCAAAACTGAATTTATGGTTTCCTTGGAGACCAGATGTTCTCAGCTGTTCCCATGAGTTCTTTGTCTTCCCTGGGCTATAGAGATTATAAAATTCGTGTTCCCGAGCAATGAGGCGCTGAATACTTTGTACTATTCAGTCAGCTGACATGGCTGTCAGTCTAAGTCTCTGGCCTGGACTTCATGCTTTGAGACATGAGTCCCAGCATCCTCTTCCATAGCTATGGATCCTGAACTCTCAATTAACATCAATAAAGCATTACCTAATTTCCACTGTGATACTGCCTCAGTTTCTCCCTGAGCATTACATTATGATACTCTGATTCGCTAGCACATAGTAGGCACTTTAAAAAGGTGAGCTTGACTGGAGTGATATCCCTCCAGACTGCACCAACCCAAAGCACATTTTCACTGGAACCTATAAGGAACTGGTTTCATGTCAGAGATCTCATGAAGCAGATGCCCCCAAATGTCTGCCTAATTGATTAAGTGATCCTGCTCACTTGAAGCCTCGACTTCCCTGAATTACCACTTTCTAAAGGAGGGAGGGTGCCTGCCACTCATCCAGCCACAGCTATCTCACAGGCAGAAAGAATGAATGAGATGAGATGAGAGAGAGAGAGAGAGACTGACAGACAGAGAGACAGACACAGAGAGAGACAGAGATAGAGAGACAGAGACAGAGAGACAGAGAGAGATATCGACAGACAGAGACAGAGAAAGAGACAGAGACACAAAGACACAGACAAAGACAGAGAGACAGAGACAGAGAGGAGAAAAAGGAGACAGAGATAGACAGATTTTCTTGGAAGAATTGCCCTGTGCAATCCTCCAGGACTGCTATTTTTTTTTCCTGAGGCAATTGGAGTTAAGTGACTTGCCCAGGGTCACACAGCTAGGAAGTGTTAAGTGTCTGAGACTAGATTTGAACTCAGGTCCTCGTGTCTTCAGGGCTGTTTCTCTATCCAATGGGCCACCTAGCTGCCCTGGGGACTGCTATTCTTTAACAAGTCAGCCCAAAGCAGTCTGTTGTCCCTGTTCTTCACTTCCCAGTATCTCCTAATCTTTACTGCTTTCACCTGGAGTCTTTCTCCCCAGTGTCTTGCCCCAGCTCTTGTCATCTTCTCTAACTTAAATACATCAGAATGTAGCCTAGGTATAGAATCATGGGAAGATTGTGCTGGAAGGGGACTTCTTCATCACTTCATCTAGCCCCCTACTTTATTTTCGTATATTTATTTATTTGTTATTCTGAAATTAACAAATAGCAAATGAATGGGCATTTTCATATGTATAAAATAATAGAAGAGGATTGTACACAGAACACTGACATGTAGTTTGCTTTTTTAAAAAAAATAATAAAGTCCCTAGCTCTGTGACCCTGGGCAAGTCACTTAACTTCAATTGCCTCAGCAAAAAGAAAAATAATAATAATAATAATAGGTTCAACATCTTTTGGGCTTTTTTTTCTATTGTCTTCTCGTTTTATTTAAAAAGATTCTTCAAAAAGATCTTCTTTTTGACCCTGGGCAAGTCACTTAACTCCAATTGCCTCAGCAAAAAAAAAAAAAAAAAATCTTTTCTTTCTTTTTTTTTTTTTTGGCAATCCTGATCCTCTCCCCTCCTTCCCTCTTACCTATTCCCTCTGCAAGTGTGAAAGAAAAACAAAACCCAGTAACAAAGATTCTTTGTCAGATAAAACATTTTCTTACATAGGTCTGGTCTAAAAATATACCAGCCTTGGATCCCATTGCTCTCCATCAGGTGGGAACAAGCTTCATCAGGAGTCCTCTGAAAATAAACTGACCGGTGCATTGGCCAGTTCTCAAGTCTTTCAAAGTTGTCTAGATTGTTCTTTGCTCCATTCCCCCTCTTCTGAATCATACTGTACACATCTCTTCAAAACTGTCCATTTTGTCAATTCTTATGACTCAAGAACATTGCCTGACAATAATACACCACAGTTCATTCAACTATTCCCCCATTGGATGGGTTCCATCTCCATTCCTACTCCTTTGCTACAGCAAAAAGAGTTATTGTAAATCTGTTTGTAGAGATGGGGGCTTTTCCTCTTTCTTTGATCTTTTTTTTTTGGGGGGGGGGATAGATATGCCTAAGGGAGTTATCTCTGGATCAAGAAACATGCACGGTCTAGTAACTTTGGGAACCTAGTTCTAAATTGCTTTGCACAATGGCTGAACCAGTTCCAAGTTCCACCAATGATCCATTCACGTCCTTGATTTCCCAAATCCTCCAGTCATTGATATTTGCCCTCTTTGTCATCTTTGCCAGTCTGATGAGTGAGAAAGGCAACCTCAGAGCTGCTTTAATTTGTATGTTTCCAAATATTGGTGTTCTAGAGTATTTTTTTAATCTAGTTGTTCATAGCTTGGAGTCCTTCCTTTGAAAACTATGTATTCCTGTTTGATTATCTACTGGGGACAGACTGGGTGCTGATTTTAAAGATGAGGAAACTGAGACCAAACAGAGAAGAGAATATGACCAAAAGGAAGGCCCATGTTGTCAGTTAGTGACTAGACCACAAACAGGGCCTGGAGATTCAAGTTCCTGGTCCACTCATCTATTTTTTTTTCCAGTGTTCCTTCTTAATTACTCAACTAGATCCCATTTTATAAGAATTATTAAGAATCTGCTAAGCAAGTAGGGACCATCATAATGTATAGGAGTCAGAAAATCTCATCTTTCTGAGTTCAAATCCCACCTCAGATATTTATTTAGTTGTGTGACCCTAAGCAAGTCACTTAACCCTGTTTGCCTCAGTTTACTGAAAAATAAGGGGCCTTTCAGCTTTTGATCCATGATCTTTCTGACATCACTCAGACATGGTTCTAGAATTATTAGGAATTCTTTTCTGCCTTTGGGGGGGGAAAACAAGTAAATGATTTGTTACTATTGTGTGTCTTTATGATTTCCAAATAATCCCCAACATACAGAGCCAACAAATAATTACTAACAAAACCTATCCACCCACCTAATCTGCATCCCCCAGCCCCACCTCCTTACAGATGAGAGCAGGGAGGGCCCAGAGTAGGGAGGGGCCTTTCCAGGTCTCCCTTAATGCTGGCACCTTCCCTTTGGCATTATCTCCAATCCATCTTGCATGTGATTGGTTTGAACTTGGTGCTTTGCATCTTGTTCCCTGCCTCCCACCCCTCCTTAGACTGTCAGCTCCTTGAGGGCAGGGGCTTTTGTCTCTCTTTGTATTCCAAGGGTTTAGCCCAATGCCTGTTGCATGTACATGCTTTATAAATGCTCCACAAGCAGAGGCAGCTAATTACTAACAAGCCAATTAGACACTGCTAATTAGCAGCAAGCTGATCAGAATGTCCTGGCTAATTAGTAACTCTTTCCCTTATGCCATGCTGCTTCCCCTGAAATTAGACCCTAACAGAAACCTACCTGAAAGCAGGTAGGAAAGGCTGAGATTTGCTGTGGCTGCTCAGTCATTTGGGGTTTTCTCTGCAAAGATAACAGAGTAATTTTTCATGTCCTTCTCTTGCTCATTTCACGGATGAGGAAATTGAGGCAAACATTGGGTTAAGGGACTTGCCCAAGGTCATACAGCTAGTGACTGTCTGAGGCTGGATTTGAATTCGGGTCTCCCTGACTATGCCCTCTGGTGCCACCTAGCTGCCCAAGCTGGTTTTACACTTCTGAGGTCATCAATGTCCTATGATAACAGATATGGAACCTCATGACATCCGAGCTAGCTGGCAGATTTTATAGATCCTCTGGGCCAAGCATCTCATTTTACAAATTAAGAAACAGACCCGGAGACTCTGACTTCCCATGATCACACAAGTAGAAATATCAAAGGCAAGATTTGAACCCATGCTTTCTGCTTTCCTTTCCATGGAAAAGTGGTTCACTAGGGCCACTTGCTCCTTTTCTAGTCAATTATAATCAATTAGCTAGCAGGAATTAAGAGGATTGAAATACCTAGCATAGTCATTTTTAACCCATTTTCATCCATGGACATCATTTTGTTACTTTTTGTTGTTGTTCTCATCGATGATTTTCACCCAACCAAGAAAATCTGAGCATTGGTAGTCATTCTTTCTCTCTAGATTAACAATTCTTCTGTAATCCATGGTCTTGCATAGGCAATTTAGCAAATGATCTGGCTCGTGGGGCAGCTGGATAGCTGCACAGTGGACAGGGTGCTAGATCTGGAGTCAGGAAGACTCATGTTCCTGGGGTCAAATCCAGCCTCAGAAACTTTACTAGCTGGAGGACTCTGGACAAGTCCCTTAACCTTGTTTGCCTCAGTTTCCCCATCTGGAAAATGAACAGGAGAAAGAAGGACAAATGAGGTCAGAAAGAATCAGACATGACTAGAAAACAGTTAAACAGCAACACAGGCTTCTCTCTTTCAATTGCCAACTATAGGCAAAGGTGGTTTTTATTTATAAACTGAAGATCTATACATTTTCATTTAATGATCTTGATCAAAGTGCTTCTCCATAGGTTTAGTAATCGAACAATAGGAAGAGACATTTCTCAAAGAATCATAAAATATAGTTAGCATCTATTACTCCCTATCATCACTACTAATTATTAAGGTGCAAATTTAAAATACTCAGAGGTTTGCCCAGAAAACTGGCAAAGATGACTGAGTCAACGCTGGAGAGGCTGTGAAAAGGCAGGCACACTAATACAATGTTAGTGGAGCTGCCAATTGGTCTAGCCATTCCAAAATGCAACGAGTAATTAAATTATACTAAGAAAATAAGTAAAATATCCATATCCTTTGATCCAGAAATCCCACTACAAGGTATCAGAGACATAAAGTAGTGGGGGAAAGGCTATAAGCTTCCCCTTTTTGTAGAAATGAAAAACTGGAAGCAAAATTGATACCCATAAATTGAAGGAAGATTGAGCAATTATGTATGTGAGGCAACTTTAAGGCAGCTAAGTGGCCTATAGAGAGAACATTGGACTTAGGAGTCAGAAACAATCTGAGTTTGAATCCTACCTCAGATATTTACTAGCTGTGTGATCTTGGCCAGGTCATTAACCTTTGCCTCAGTTTCTTTATCTATAACATGAGCATAAGGTTCTTAGGGGTTGCTGTGAGGTTCCGATGAGATAACACTGAGCACTTTTCAAACCTTAATGTGTTCTATAAACATTAGCTATTACACAAATTTAATGGGTTGTTATCAACATAAGAAATGGTGAGTACAAAGAAGCATGGGAATCATGGGAAGAGAGAGGGAAACGAAGTAAGCAGGATCAGGACAACAGTCTGTTCGATGACAACAATGTCAGCAAACAATGACAAAACAATCAAGACTGAATGCTGCAAAATTAGAATGACCAAATTTTCTCTAAAGACAAAATAGTGTTGAAGTCAGGAGGACCTGAATTCAAATTTGATCTCAGACACTTAACACTTCCTAGCTGTGTGACCCTGGGCAAGTCACTTAACCCCAATTGCCTCAGCAAAAAAAAAAAAAGACAAAATAGTGAAAGGTACCTCCTTTCTGTCTTTACAGAGATAGGAGACTATGGGTGGAGAACATTGCATACAATTTCAGATATTTTATGCATTGACTTTGCTGAAGTAGTTTTGTTTTTTCCTTTTAAAAATTCTTTGTTTAAAAAGGAGAGAAAAGCATAATAGGAATATACTGGGAAAATATATTGGGAAAACCTACAGTTGATGGTAAAAATGAACAAAAATTTAAGAAAAAAATGATGTTGATAAATTTTGATAACAACAATTCATTTTTAGAACACATTAAAGTTTGCAAGAAAGACTTTTTTCCCAACCACCCGAGAGGGTCATCATCCCCATTTTACAGTTAGAGATATAGAGACCTTAAGTGATTTGTCCAGTGTCCCCCCAACTAATAACTGTCAGTGGCAGTATTTGAATCCAGACCTCCCGACTCCGGATCCAACCATTTGTCACATAACCTGTCCTGCCTCCATGCTCCTATTGCCCATGTTCTACACACGTGGATATTTAGCATTTATTCAGTATTCAAAATGCCCTTGGCATTGAAAAACACTTCTGTATCTATATTCAGTCCCTGATCTATTATGACTGTGGCCCAACGATTTCAGACTACTGAGTTATTCCATTTCTCTCATTTCTTCTCTGCAAATCGGCTTCTCAGTCGCCTATAATTCACTGTCAGGAGGTCTCCTGGGAACTCACTACTCCCATTTTACAAAGAAGGAAATCTAAGGCACATGCAAAATTCTCACCCGTGGCCATCCAGTGATGGAGTTGGAAGTCAAATGAATGACCTGGGCCTGACCCTACTTGGTGCTTCCCCTGGCTTCCCAAGTCTTTCCTTGCATTGCTGCCTGTTTCCCAAGCCTATCCACATCTGCCAGCTGTTTACTCTTTCTTTCAAGTGGAAGCAAGTTCTCTCTATTCGACTCACCAGGGGAAACCCACTCCGGCTCTCAGGAGGAGAGACGGACAAACCAGTTTGCCCAAAATAAGCGCTGACGTGATTCTTTGTCTAGATTCTGAAGCTGCTCTAGCAGCGTTTTCAGGCTGGCGAAGGTCCCAAGAGAATGAATTGGAATATTGAAACAAAGCCTTTTCTCATGGGATTTCCCCACCCAAGAGGTCTGGCTAGACCTCAGGGTGAGAGCTGAAAGTTCTGGGTGCTTATCTGAGATTGAAGCGCTGGCCCAAATGTTCCATCAAATTCTCCTCGTGACACAAAAGATGGCATTTCTCTGAGAAATCCATAAAATAAGCCGATGCCTCCAAAAAATTCTCCCCAAGATATTCTTAGGTTTTGTTTTCTCTGGAGAGGGCAAATGGAGGGATTGGGGGAAAAATACCTGGAACCAAATTGAAGTGTTAGGGCCCATCTTTGTTCTTTTCTAATTTCATAATCCAATAACTTGTCTATACTAGCTCTTCGATACTGTCGCATGAATAAAGTTATTTGGAAATACTCATGGTTTCATGAAGTGAAGAAATGAGAGAGAGATAACTACAAGGGGAAAGCTCACATGTCTTCACACAACTCAGATATTAGGATTGGAGTTGTGGGTTTGTTTTTAGAAAAAAAAAGTTTTATCCAAGTGTTCAGTTTTTAGACCACAATCATTTCCTGGTGTACTTGCCCTACCTCCATTGAATCCCACCTCATAATAAAGAAAAATAGTCCGGCAATACCATGTGGCTCAATCACTACATTTGACAACGTATGTAACGCTCTGCCCCTGTGGTTCCCCACCTGGAAAAAAAAGGTGTCCTAGTCTCTTGGAGCAATATTGCTCCATGCTATTAATCCCAATCCTTCTTCCTTTCAATGTTAATTTGTTTCTTTTATTAGTTATTATGTCTATTGTTCTGCTGGTTCTGCTCCTTTCACTTTGTATTTCATCAGTTCAGAAAGTCTTCATGAGAATCATAGGTTTAAGAAAAAGCAATTTAGTTCAGTCCCTTCTTTTTAGAGATGCCTAGAAAAGGCCATCTTTGAGGTCCCGAGGAGAACCTGACAGAACATTTCGTCCAAGGCCCTCAACTCAGACAAGCACCCAAAATGTCTGTTCAGGGAAAGTGGGCAAGTAGCAAGGTTGGGATTTGACCTAAGTCTCCAGACTTGAACACAGAACTCTGTGGGGTCTCTAATGGTGAGCCAGACCTTTTTGACAGGAAAATCATTTTCTAAGCCAGTGACTGAGAAACTATCCTAAAAATGTAGCCATAAAAGAGATCTCCTTTTCAGATTTCCCAGGGTACCAGGAATATGAGATAGTTAACCTCAAAACCCCAAAGGATTTACCTGAAGTCATCTTTCCAGTTAATATGGGAACTTCCAACTATCTGGAGCAAGTCATTTCATATCTTTGGGGCATGCACGAGATCTTCCCTTGGCACAATTTGGACCTTGATGCCTCAGATGTATATATAGTAGGGGACAGGAGACAACATTCCCTCTATGCCATGAGAGGAGAACTACAAAACTTCTAATGAGCTTATCCATGACAAATCGGTGATGGAGGTTGGCCAGTGCAGAATCAGGCTAAGGGAAGAAGGAATAAGGACATGGGGTTAGGAGACAGCATGAGGAAGAAAAAGAAGGGAAAAGAAGGAAGAGGAGGAAGAGAAAGAGGAAGAGGAGAAGGAAGAGAAGGAGGAGGAGGAGGAGGAGGAGAAGAAAGAACAAGAAGAAGAAGAAGAAAAAGAGCAAGAACAAGAAAAGAGGAAGAAGCAGAGGAAGACAAAGACACTGACAAGTCATTTAACCTTTTCTGGGCCATCTACCTTTCTTTGATGGCTTTCACCACAGGCATCAATTAGCTCCCATTCCCACCCTTCTGCTGCAGCTTTGTTTAGAATCTCTAAGCCAATCAACAAACATTTATTAAATGTCTGCTACTCATAGCTGCCATGTTCTACACAACTCCGGCGTACACAAAACCAATAATTCAGGGTCCTTGCCTTGTCAAAGGTGAGCTTCCAGTTCTCTTTCTTGGACAAAAGGAATAATAAGTAGCTCATGAATTTTGAATTTTTTCCTTATTCCTCCCTAGGAGTAATAGTGGAGCTCTTCTAGTCCAATCATTCTTGGGGTCCAGTCCATCTGGAAAACATTCATGCTAGAAGGTGGTTATGGGACAGAGAAAAACTCACTGTCTGACCCCAGGCTGAACTCAAGATCTTAACCTTCACAACACAGCTGGGGCTAGTTCTTGGTAAAAGTAAGCAAACAAATAAAATCAAGAATTAGGGGAAAATTGTCTTTGAAGCATCAGCCTCCCCATTGTGTAGCTTTTTCCCACCCTCACACTGTTGTTGCCCCACCCATCAGCATCTAGTGTTCTCATGTCTTTTCTCACTCTTTGTTTATCAGCAACATCCTCTTACTAATAACATTCATACTAACATGTAAATGAGTGATACCATCTTTAAGTCTTTCTCCTCCCAGAGGTTGTTGCATTTTACCAGAGATCAAGTTAAAATTAATACTGTACAGATGGAGTTATCTAGGTAGACACTCAGGCCTGGGGAGCAGGTGGAGGAAGAATTTATAAAGGGTTGGGCACTTCCAGGAGTTTCTAAAATCATACCACTAGGTTGACAGGTTTCATTAGCCTGAAGCAGTCAAGCTGGTCCACTTCCTCCTCTTCTTTGTTCCCCTGTCAGACATAGTAGGCACTTGATAAATCTCCAATGAATGACTGAGTGAATGAATGAAATCCTCTCCTTATAAAAATAAAAGAAAAGTGAGCTAACATTCGTTTTTAAGTGCATAACACAATGCCTGGTATATAGTAGGTGCTACATAAATGCTTATTTTCTTTTCTTCTAAATAAGTGTACTTGTTTGTCCCAGATCCCAGGAAGAATAGGAATCCTGTAGGTAAAAGTTGGAAGATAAGAGCTTTGATCTAGAAGGGACCTTGGAAGTCCTTAGTGCAATTCCCTTCTTTTACAGTTAAAGAAACTAAAAATAAGAATGGTTAACTGACTTGGCCAAAACTCTATGGCTACTATATATACATATGTGTGTATGTGTATGTATATATATATGCATATATATGTATATGTATATTCATTCATATATTTGCATATATATTCATACATGTATGTATTCATATATTCATTCATATATATTTACATGTGATATATTTATATATATTCACTCACATATATTCATATATGTATGTATTCATATACATTCACATATATTCATTCATATATATGTATTCTTATATATATTTACATATATATTCATTCATATATATGTATTAATATATATTCACATATTTATTCATATAGCTACTGTATGAATGAGGTGGAATTTGAATTCAGGTGTCCTGATTCCAAGTCCTACCCTATCTACTCTACCATGCTTTCTCTCAGGTCACTGACAATGCTTTTAAAAATATTGGATTAGGGGCAGCTAGGCAGTCTCAGACACTTAACACATTCTAGCCGTGTGACCCTGGGCAAGTCACTTAACCCCAATTGCTTCAGCAAAAAGAAAAGAAAAAAGATTGGATTATAACAATCACTCTGGTATTTTGGCAAAGAGGGTCATGAAATGTGTTATCAGGAGGGATTCTCCTCACTTCCATTTTTCCCAGGGCCTCACTGCTGGTGATCCTGGACTTTCTAAGGCTATACCAAGGCACTGTCACTCGGAAAGGCTTTGGGTCAGGTTTGTAAACAGATTCACACTAGTGAAACCGAATACATTAACCACAAAGTAAGGAAGGTGGGGGGGTCATACAACTCTAAAAGGAAGTGGAGAGAATATGATCATTCAGTTAGAGCTGCCCACCCCAAAGGAGTACAGAAGAATTACACTGGATATATCTGTAATGAGAGGAGATGAGTTCCAATTCGGATTCTGTGACCTTAAGCAAATTACTCCATCTTTGGGGCTCCATGTGGGGGATGCCCAAGTACCCATATGGGTATACCTATTGGTCAAATGAGGGGCAGACTGGTTAAGTTCAGAAGCTTATCACCACTTTAGGGAGCAGCCACGGCAATACTCTGAAACCATCCGCCATGATTTAGAGATAAAGTCAGACACATATGGCTGAGATTACAGGGCCTCAAAGTACAATGGCGCAGGAGTCCCATGGAAATCAAATGTGCTTTTCCATAAATTGTGAATTTGGGAGCAAAGGCCAAAAGCCGGCAGGGAATTAACAGAAACGTCTTATGATTCACTTTGCTTACAATTTTCTGTTTGCCATATTTGGGAATTAAGAACATATAAAAAGCTGGGTTGGAAAGGCCACTACCTCAACTTCATAAACACACAACTAAATCTGCTAAAAATAAGATTGCAAAACAGTATGACGTGAATATGCCCAATGACTCAGTATAACCTGCCAAAGGCACCTACTTTTCCATGGAAAGTAACCAAGAAACCTTGGTCAAGAGCTTGTATTGATTTAGCAGGACTATTCCAGGAGAAAGACTTCCTGACCAACACATCTGCTAACTACTTGTGTGACCACAGGCAAGTCACTTAACTCCCTGGCCCTCGATTTCCTCCTCTGAGGTCCCTTCTAGCTCTAGGACCATAAGCCAGCAAGCATAGGATTAGGCCCCATTCCAGGCCCAAGATGGTCCAAGGTTCACCTCCAACCTCTGCTACAAGCAGAGCTCTGCCCCATTATTTGTTGTACACAGATCTCCAAGCATGGTGGTTTCTACCATTGGGTCTCCATTTAGTTTGACTGAATTTGAGAAGTTTCTAGATGGGAATCTTATCTAAGATGTCTCTATCATGACTCATCTTCTTCAAGATAAGGCTGAAAAAAATAGTTCTGCTCATCTCAGGATGTCCTGAAGAAAATCTCTAGTGGAAAGTGGCCAAGAAGGTGTGCCAGGTTTCTCATTGCTCAACATATCCCTCCATTCTCGGTAGGGCTGGATTATTGATGGGATGCTCATTTAAGACTTGTTTTGATCATCTCCATTTGGATCTATAGAAGAACATATCCAGTCCTGATCATGCTGAATCTGCTCATTTTGTGGTGGTGCTGGTTGTTGCCAGAATCAGTCCTTTCTAGGAACCATGGAGCTGGGCCAGATGAGAATTGGTCAATGTAATTGAGGTCACATATGGGTTCTGTCCTGCAAGATCCAGAGTATAAATGTGGCAATGTGGTGTCACACCATGTTGCTCATTCTCCTAAAGATGACTTAGCAAGAATAGGTCCATCAGGCACTACTTCCTTTAGACCCATTGGGTTGAATGACTTAGAGCCATCTAGACCTTATATGAGACTTGAGCCCAGAAGGAAAGACCAAAAGTAGCAAGCCTTCCATTATCAATTCTCAACTCCATTTTCGATCATTCCTACCATCCTTCAAGGCTCATCTCCTGCAAACCCTTAATTTATCTCTCTATCTCAAATGATCATGTCTGTATCATATCCTGTAGAATATGAGATCCTTAAGGTCAGGTGGTACAGTGGATAGAGCGCTGGACCTGGAGTCAGGAAAATTTATCTTCCTGAGTTGAAATGCAGGCTTAGACACTCACCAGTTGTGTGACCCTGGGCATGTCACGTTTACCTCACTCATCTATAAAATGAACTAGAAAAGGAAATGGAAAATCACTCTGATAGCTTTACCAAGAAAACTCCAAAACACAGAATCAGACATGACTGGAAAATGACAGAACAACAACAACAAATAAGATCTGAGAGGGTTTTTATTTTGGCTCTACATCCACTGTAAGTGAAAATAATCATACCACTCCAACTAACTCAACTACTGAAGTAGAGCTTCTTGGTCTTTCTTGAATTTGGTTGAAAGTAGAGCTAATCTTGCCAAAGACTCCCCTTCTGCCTTGTTTTTCCTCTTTCAGGAGTCCCTCCTTGCTCACAAATCACATTCCCCAAGATGGGGGAGGAGAATTGTCTGCCAAGAGGTGCCATGGCACAAAATTAGCTTTCTTTCTTCCACCCAAGTTCCCGTTAATGCTTCTTTCCTTTTGAGTTCCGGTGGTTTTGTGATACACTAATTTTAGCTCAGGGTTTGTCCCTGAGTCATTTTTTTTTGCAACAATAAAGAATTGTCAAGTTCAAACACTGTTCATCCCCTACCTGTCTTTCCTATAAACCGCTTTCTAGTTTACAAGAAGCAGGGACATGGGGTATAGTGCAAGGAACCCTGAATTTGGAGGCAGAAGCAAATTGATGTAAATCTCAACTCTGCTTCAATGCTGATGGGATAATGGGCAAATCATTCCCTTTCTGGGCTTCAGTTACTTCATCTTCAAGGTAAGGGGGGGGGTTGGACTAGGTGACTTCAAAAGGCCCTTCTAATTCTAGATTCCATGATCTTAATCTTGAGATCTCTCCTGCCTTTTCCCATCCTGGCCCACATTCTCTTTCCTTCTGGTTCTGAACAGGAGTGTTTTTTTATTTTTTATTGTATTTATTTATTTAATTTTTCTGTTGTACTTTATTTGTGTTTCTTTTTCCTCTTCCCTTTTTTCTTGGGTCCCACTCAGGAGTGTTTTTTAAATGAAAACTTCCCACAAAAGGAAAAGTCAGAAAGAAAATTTTCATTTCAGATCTATTTAGATCGGATCTAATAATAAATTAAATTGATACTAGCCAACACCAATAAATCCATCCCTTCCTTTAGAATATTTCACATTATTTTGCAGATTCTCCAGTGAAATTAACTGCTAAAATCAATCCTATATCTTTTCCTGATTTTCATAACAAAATTAGAATAAAAAACCCTTAAGAAACTGTTTGAAAAACATTTGGTGAGATAATATTGTATAACTATTCACTACTAGATAGATGGCAAAAGGTTATAAACAAGCAATTGTCAAAAGAAATGCAAAGTGCTAACAAATGAAAAAAAAATCTCCAAATCATGAAATAAGAGAAATACAAATCTGAACAACCTTGAGGTTCCACCTCATACTCTACACATTGGCAAAGATGACAAAAATAGCAATAGTCAATGTTGGAAGGGTTGTAGAAAGATAGGCACCTAATATGTTTTTGGTTCAGTCATTGGGGAAAACAATTTTAAAATAAGTAAATAAAATGATTAAAATGTCCATACCCTTTGAGCCAGAGACTATTACTGGGCTTATTCTCTTAGGAGTCACTAATAAAGAAAAAGGGCCCATATGCTACAAAATATTTATAACAAAACTTTTTGCAATAGTTAGGAGCAAAGGAGATGTCCATCAATTGAAGAATGGCTGAATTAATTGTGGTCTATGAATGTAATAGAACATTACTGTGCTATAAGAAATGATGTGTGTGATGAATACAGAGAAGTAGCAAAAGATCTAGATGAACTGATGTGGAGCCAAATCAAGAGAGCCAAGGAAACAATATACATAGTATATATACATGTAAATGGGAAGAATCGATACATCAAAAATCCAAAGTGAATGTAACAAAGTTATAAAGATTAAACAGAACTCCAATGAGGAGATTTGAGATTATAGTCTCAGCCCACTGCTTCCCAGAGCTGGGAGGTGCACAGTTGTTACCCATTGCATAGACTTTCAGACTTTTTCAATATATCAGTTATTTGTGTTAATTTTTTATCCTCTCTAAAAAAATCTTGCCTGGTTTTCATGACAAAATTAGAACCATATTCCCAGTTTAAAAAAAAAAATCTCTGAAGACACTGATTGCAAAACATTTGGTGAGATAATATATCACTATTAACTAATAGATAAATGGTGAAAGGTAAAGAAATAGCTCTTGGGAAGAGGAAGGAGGAAAGATAGACAAGGGTTAGTTACTATGGTGATAAAAGAAAATATCAATTAAAAATTTATAAGAAATCAAAAGGTAATATTGTGATCATCACCAGGCTAAAGTCATATCTGACGTCATGCTGGTAATACCTTTGTAAAACAGAGAGATCTGCATTGCTCTTCTCCCAGATTATTGCTGTGTTTTGTTGTTGCTTCTAATGTGGCTTCCCTTTCCAAAATTTCCTTCTGGATTTTATTATTACCATATGGAAATGCTGTTGATTTTTGTTGGTTTGTTTTGCATTCTACTACTTAAACTATTGTTCTAATTTTACTGTGATATAAGAAACATTGAATATGAAGCATTTGGAGAAGTAATAATCTGTATATGATAAAGCCGTGCAGTGGAAAGGACCACTAGGAACCTGGGTTCTGGTCCTGACTAGCTCCCTTGTATGGCATTAGCCAAGTCATTTCAGCAAACTTCTGGATTTCACTTTCTTCCTCTAATTCAATTCATTTCAGTGGGTGTCTAGGATTGTGTCTCCTATGTCCAGGAACTAAGACTACAAAGACAAACACAAATCATTCTCTGCAACCAATTTAATTTAAAGAGCTTAAATTATACTGGGGAGAGAGGGGGCATCATGTAGCCTTTAAAAAAACACCAAATAAATTGGGAGTGGGGATAGTGACCTGAGGACTAGCTGGAGAGATCAGAGAGAATCTTTTGCAGGAGGTGACATCTCAGCTGAGTCATGACAGGATTTGGGATGTGCCCAAAGATGGAGGGAAAGAGCACACTTCTAGGTATGGGGGGCTGCTTATACCAAAGCAAAGAAATGGGAGAGGGTATGTTTGGAAGAACCAGCAGGTCAACAGAAAGATTCAAAGGTGAGCTCGAAGGTCCCCATCACAACTCTGCTAGTAGGACTTCTTGTTGTTATTTTTCATCTTGCTCAATTCCTCATGAGTCCATTGGAGATTTGCTTGGCAGAGATATTGGAGAGGTTTGCCATTTCCTTCTCCAACTCATCTTACAGATGAGGAAACTGAGACAGACAGGGTGAAGTGACTTGCCTAGGGTCACACAGCTAGTAAGTGTCTGAGGCTAGATTTGAACTCAGATGTTTCTGACTGCCAGAGCTTTCTACCTACTGGCTAATAGAGAGAATGCCTGAAATGCTTCAAGCTGAAAATCTGTTCTTTTCTTTTCTTTTTGGATTTTTTGCTGAGGCAATTGGGGTTAAGTGACTTACCCAGGGTCACACAGCTAAGAAGTGTCAAGTGTCTGAGGTCAGATTTGGACTCAGGTCCTCCTGATTTCAGGGCTGGTCCTCTATCCCCTGCACCACCTAGCTGCCCCTGAAGACCTGTTCTAATGGAGACTCTACTCCTATAGAAACTAGGTCTTGATGGAGCTTGCCAGGGGTATTACAACAGGCATTCTTTCGTGGGGTACGTATGCTTTGGACTAGCTCATGTAGTGATCGAGCAACAAGCAAGCATTAACTGCACTGTGGTAGGCTTGGGGGAACCTGTCCAAAGGCAGAAATGTAATAGTCCAAGATTGATTTCCCTTCTATCAGAGGAGACAAAAATAAATTTATATCAAATCAAAGAAAGGTGCTTGGTCAGGGAAGCCAAAGCACCTGGAAGGATCGAGGAAGGCTGAAGCTGTAGCAGCTGGGGGGATTCAGGAAGGTTGGAGCTAGAGTAGCTAAGGGGATCCAGGAAGGTCACATAGAAAAAGTTGTGTTTGGGCTGAGCTTTGAAGGAAACCGATGATTCCAGGAGTGAGAATGACTTAAGAGAATGAGCAGGGAATGTCTTTTCTAAGTCTTTGAATTCCCAGCTAGAGCAGCTAGGTGAATAGATGGCAGATCTGGAGTTTCAAATCCAGCCTCAGACACTTAAAGCTATGGGACTCCAAGCAAGTCATTTTGCTCTGATTCCCTCAGTTTCCTCATCTGTAAAATGAGCTTTGCTAAGTATCTTTGCTAAGAAAAGCCCAAACAGGTCACAAAGAGTAAAAAATGGCTGAACAACAAAAAGGTGACCCCATTATTTAGCACAGACCTGGTACATAGTGGGAGCTTAATAAAGGTTCACTGAGTGACTAATTAAAAGTGGTAATGGGAGAAACTATATTTCAGG
Organism: Myrmecobius fasciatus; assembly: GCA_023553655.1. Lineage (NCBI taxonomy): Eukaryota > Metazoa > Chordata > Mammalia > Dasyuromorphia > Myrmecobiidae > Myrmecobius > Myrmecobius fasciatus. The sequence continues at coordinate 33,893 of JAJPUD010006237.1, read as the reverse complement.
CACAGTGGCCAAAGGATGTGCTGTTATCCCTCCCAACTCTTAAGATTCTGGGATTCTATGAAAACCTAGATATGGTCCAACAGTGAAATGCCTATTTTGTCAGTGTTGGGCCTTCCTTGTTTAATTTGATTCAATAAACACTAATTAAGCACCAGCTGTATTCTATCATGCTAAGCTCTGGGGCTACAAAAACAAAACAACAAACAAACCCTCCCTTCAAAGAAGTTCCATTCTACTGGGAACTTGATTTGAAATGAATTTCCAGTTTCTTCTCTATCCGGATATCAGTTTCCGTGTAGGTTTTTGAAGCATGTGGAGTTTGGAGCATCCCATTGTGCCTTTGGAGGGGGAGGGGGTGAATCTGAACAAAACCCCACAAACTCCAAGATTTTCCCTTTAATTTTGAAAAGTCATAGGATCAAGGAGACAAGAGACAGTTGCAATTTCTTGACGTTTGTTTCAATTGATCTTTCCTTTTATCCCAGTGTCTTTTCCAAACAAACATCCCAGGATCAGGAGGAAATAGCAGTGGACCCAGGAAGGCCCATACAGCGCCGGCCAGCTCCCTTCTCCACATGTCAACATCTTTTGATGTTCCTACCCAACAATAAGTCCGAGATTGATGCATCAGGATAAGGCATCTTTCATAAAAGAAAAACTACAGTTGCTTTTCAGTTCCCTCTCTGCGGGGGCCAGGATATAGGTGAAAATCAGCAAACTCTGAGTGTTAATGTTCAACCAGCACAGTCACAGGGGCATAAAGCTGCAAGGGGGGGAAGCAGAGAAGGCTGACAGGTTGGCCATCCAGCCCATTGAGCCAGCCGTGTACTTCCCTTGTAAGTTGCCTTGTCTAATTAGCTGCTGAGCTGCTCCATCTCCATCCCCTGGTGCCTTGGGACTGATGGAAACGGGGTTAGAAAGCCGATGTCACTGAGCATGATGAAGCAGGCCCTGACGGCCCTACAAGATGTCCTGTGGATGGAAGCCAGACCGTTTCGACTAATCATCAACTTTGCCACTTCTGATGGCCGAGCTTGTCGGGCGGCCTTTTGACATCAGGACAGAGGATTTGCAAAAGGAGCCTCAGCCATGGGGAGAACATAAGGGACTGCTTTGTTTATGTACATATCTTTTTTTTAAGGGTTGATTGCAACAGGCAGCACCCTGAAAAGCAAAGGAAGGAAGGCCTTCTTAGCAGGACAAACTGCAAAGTCATCGCTAAGCGGGGGAAGAACGGAAGGCTTGAAGATTGATGTGTGAGCCCAGGGTCTGCCGCCTCTTTCTATTTCTAATAGGAAATGTTGGATTTCACTCTTTAACCGCTTCCTGGCTCTGAATGTTTTCAGGTCCTTTTTCATCTCCATCAGCTGAAAGTGGGCACCCATCTGCAACAGCAGAGAACGGAGACTCGGAGGGCCTGGATTTGAATCCCACCTCTAATATTGACCGGATAGGAAATTGTGGGAAAATCACTCCATCTCCCCGGGATTCAGTTTCCCCAATTATAAATTGAGGGATCTGAACTCCACGGCTCCTAAGGACCCTTCTAAATCTAGGACCATTAGGTCATGGTTCTCGATGCTGCTTTTTGCTAGGACTGAAACGATGGGAAAGTCTTGGAATCTCTGTCTGCCTCAGTTTCTTCATCTGTAAAAATGTGGATAATTATAGCACCTACCCTCGGATCAAATGAGATAATAATTGTAAAGCACTATAAATGTTATTATTCTCTCAAAATAGAATTTCAAAACATCCTTTTAAAACTAAAGGAGGCTTAGGGGCAGCTAGGTGGCACAGTGGATAGAGCATCAGCCCTGAAGTCAGGAGGACCTGAGTTCAAATCTGGTCTCAGACATTTCCTAGCTGTGTGACCCTGGGCAAGTCACTTAACCCCAATTGCCTCAGCAAAATAAATAAATTAATTAATAAAGGTTTAAAACTAAAGGAGGCTTTAAGGACAGTTATGGAAAAGAGTAACTTATGGGGTCCATTCAAAATATCAGAGGCCGGCCTCCAGCAAGCCCAGGCAGCTCTGGAAGTACAGATCCTACAAAATCTTGTCTCTTGCCTCATCAAGACATGAAGAAAAACCTGGATTACTGAAGCCTTTCCAACCCAAGACAATCCAGCTGTGGACCACTGACTGGATGGAAGCCCAAAGCCAAAAATGAGTCAATCCTTATTCTACTGAAGGCTGCAGGCGGCAAACCACTAAGTACCTTCCCAAGAGCAGATTTGAGAGACAGGGAGAGAGCTCTAGCATTGCAGGGGCCCTTTGGAAGGCCCCTTAAGTGGCCCCTGAACCCAGCTCTGGAGTAATGGAAGGATTCTAGGACAGGAGAAAGGGGCCCATCCCAGACACAGAGGACAACCTGTGAAAGATGCAGATAGTTTGGGGAGCAAAATGGGCCAATTTGGCAAGAGGTTGTACCTTGTGAATGGCAGGCAGCTCAATTAATTAGAGAGCAAGAAAGGAGAATCTGGACATTTCTGTGAGCTCACAAGGGGAGAAATATTCCATGTCTGCAAATGGAAATTAGAGTCTGCTTGATGGCAAGCTGAGGAGTTAGTGTATTATCCTAGTGGCAACAGGGAGCCACTGAAGTTTCTGGACTAGAAGAGTAGCGCAGGGTATGGTTTAAAACAAATTAACAAAAATCTTTGTAATATTCCAAAACCCCAAACAAAAAACTCTGCAATACCCCAAAACACTATTTGCTTTACTAAAATTTTTAATCTTAGAATTATGTTTTCTCAGAAGATTGATTTTATTTCCAAGTTCTATTACCTGTGAATATTCATGCTTACTTGGTTTCTAACAGTACCATGCTTAGAAAAAAAAAATCAGTGACTGTCAATTCCTGATAGCAGATCTAAGTTAACATTGTATTTTTATTTTCCTTCCTAGTGTCCTTTGAATTCCAACTCAGTTGTTGACTTGCCCTGTTATTAAAATGCTTTCCCTTTTGAAATGACTTCATATTTGTTTGTATTTATGTGGGCAGAAAGGTGGCACAATGGAGAGTGTGCCAGACTCAAGAGTCAGGAAAACCTGAGTTTAAATTCAGCCTCAGATACTTACTAGCTTTGTGAATCTGGACAAGTCATTTAACCGCTGCCTCAGTTTTCTCATCTATAAAATGGGGATAATTAGAGTGCCTCAAGGTTATGAGGTTGTTGTAAGGACCAAATGAGATAAAAATTATAAAAGGGCTTAAAAACATAAAATACATGGTACGTAATAAGTTCTTTAAAAATGTTTGCTATTATTATAATTATTAGGAAGACCTAAGTTCAAATTCAGCCTGAAGTAGCTGTATGACCCTGGATAAATCAACTTAAAATCTTTCAAGCTCATCTATAAAATGGAAATAATAATAATATCTACCTCAAGAGGTGAGGTGTTGTGAAGATACCATATGTAGAACTCTTAAAAAATTATAAATTGCTTTATTAATGCTAGCTTTGATTATTGTTAAATAATTGGTATTTTGAGTATGTCACTAGGTATTCCCTCCCTACCTAATCCATGACCCATCCACCACCCACCCCCATAAGGGCAGGGACTCTTTTGTGTCACCAGAGCCTTCCGATGTTCAATAATATGTGTTCAATAAATGATTATTGAACAGTTAATATGAATGTAGCCAAAAGTTTAGCTCTGTTCAGGGGAAAAATGATCCCAGCAGGCCTGTTGCTTTTGTAGGGAAATCACTAGAGAGCGAACATCACTGATTCCCCAGCTTTACACTAGTAATGACTAGGTTGTTGTCATTTTTAAAAACAATGTCACAAAAGCTATTTCGAGACTGTCACTCTTAAGAATAATTAGTTTCCATCAAAACAACAGATTATCTGTTCGTGTTGTCCTCTGGGTCATTACGATGAGCAACCAATACAGATAAATGGGTCCTAATCTCTTCGGCTCTCCTATTGGACTGATGGATGGTTATCACATCTCCAATATTATGAGGCAGAAAAATTATGCTGACATTTAGAAGCCAAAGCAGAGAAAGATAAAACTAAGTACGAAGCATGTCCAATGACAGAAGTGGTGGGGGCGGAGAGGTAGAAAGAGTCGGAGGAAGACAAATAGAACGGGAAACAGAACCACAATTAGGCCAAAGGAGAATAATGAGAGTGAGAGGTTATACCTTGTGGGTGGCAGGCAGCTCGATTAATTATAGAACAAGAAGGGGGGATCTGGGCACTTCCGTAAGACATATTAGTGGAAGGAATATTGACTTAAGCATTTTTAAATTTTATGCCCCAAAAGAAGACAAAAGGATTTCCCTGATATTGATTCGGTTCTAGATCCCGACAACTTTACGGGATAATATAATGAGAAATGGTCGGGCACCAAATGAGAATAAGAAAGAACTGCAATTCCTTCGGATGCACATTCACCAGCCTTGCTGAATAATAGCTTTTGCCAGCTGGGAACCCATTGGATCATATTAAATCTGTCAAATCCAGATCCCATTTGACTTAGGAAAGGCAGGCTCCGGCTTACCGGAAATTTGAGGGAGAAGCTGGGGACCCAGGCTCAGCTCAAGAGCTACCTGCTATACCAAGATATTCCAGTCATCCCCAGCTGTAAGCACCGGCCCATCATCCTGAAAATCTCTGCTTAGTTTGTACTGACTTGTCACCGTACATATTATTTCCCTCTCTTGAGGTCAGAAACTCTTGTTTTTGTCTTCATATCCCCTCTATCCAGCATAGTGCTTTGTAGACACTAGGCTCTTAATAAATGCTTGATAATAAATAAATTTCATTAGACTTTTTTATTTTTAGGAAAAATCTCTGGTTAAGAGAATTAAATAATTAGGAAGACAGTTTTCTATTTCCAAGGGATTTGAGAAGTACATTCTGTTGTTCTTTGTAGTGGAGGTCTATAATTCCAGAACCAAAAACAGCATGGGGGGTATGTGAGAGCTTTCCCCAAGGCCCCAGAATCCTGGATATAGGGGGCTTCTCTATCTCCTCAGGATGGGTAAGAAGTATATCTCTCCCCCCACCGCAACTATTGCTGACCAGTGTCCTCTCATCTTGCCTCATCCATCTTCTGCTAACTGACACCCCTGCATGATACAGCTGCCCAACCTGGACCTGCTTCCTCCTCCCCCACCTCCAAAGAAGTAAGGGCCAAATCAGCTCCTAGTAAGACTTCCCTTACAATCAGATTCCTTTGCTCAGCTTTCTCTCTGTCTCTCTGTCTCTCTCTGTCTCTGTCTCTCTCTTTGTCTCTTCTCTCTCTCTCTCTCTCTGTCTCTGTCTCTCTGTCTCTCTGTTTCTCTTTCTGTCTCTGTCTCACTGTGTCTCTGTCTGTTTCTCTCTCTGTCTCTGTTTCTCTCTCTGTCTCTGTCTCTATCTCTCTGTCTCTCTCTCTGTGTATCTCTGTGTCTCCATCTCTGTCTCTCTGTCTTTCTCTCTGTCTGTATGTTCCAGGATCTTATCCCAGGTGAAGAAAACGTTCACTTCCAGTCCTAAGGATATTCCCACCCTGAAGCTTTTGAAGCTAAAGCCAATTTACCATGTGTTGGGAATGTGGCAGGCCGACAGACAGGCAGGCAGGCAGCATTTACTAAGATCCTATACAGAGGGAATCCTTGTCCACACGTGCGTTAGGCTGGATGGCCTCTGAGCTTCCTTATAACTGAGATTCTGCTTAATGACAACTCAGGTTTCCTTCTCTGAAAAAAATGGGAATAGTGTCACTGCAGGACCTGCTTCCCAGGGCTATCTTGAGGAGATGCTTTGAAAACCTTAACCCCCCTATATAAATGGGAATTGAGGTGATGATGTTATAAGATCATAGGTTGAGAGAAGGAAAGGACTTCCTTAGAGGCTGAGTTTGGCTCTTTGTTTTAGAGATGAGCAAACAAGTTTGCAAGTGTGTTGCCCAGGATTGCAGAGCCAGAAGCCAAGCCTTCCTGCCTCCAAGGTAAGCCTCCTGTCCCTCATACTAAACCACACTGCCTCTGGAGTCAAGAAGGCAAAGGGCCCCACAAAAAGGGAAATTGATATTTGAGACAGAAGGGAAAGAGCTTCAGAACTGAAGTGAAGAATAAACTGGGTGCAAATGCCAGTGTCAACACTGATTAGTCGCAGAAATTTGGGCAAATTGCATCTCTCTGTAAACCTCAGTTTCCTCATCCGTCAAATGGGGAGAATAAAGAATGCCTGTGGTAGCAATCTACAGATTTGTTGTAAGAAAAAATATGTTGTGGGGCAGCTAGGTGGCACAGTGGATAGAGCACCCTGAAATCAGGAAGACCTGAGTTCAAATCTGGCCTCAGACACTTAATACATCCTAGCTGTGGGACCTTGGGCAAGTCACTTAACCCCAATTGCCTCAGCAAAAGAGCAAAAAAAAAAAAAAAAAAAAAAAAAAGAAAAGAAAAAATATGTTGGGCTTTTTCTTTATCTGATCTTAAGGCAGAAGGTCCTAATCAGAATGGCCAGGGCAGACTCCATGGGAATGGAGATCCTTTGCTACCCTGGGCCTGTGTCCTCATCTGTAAAATGAGGGTGTTGGACCTGACAGCCTCTGAGGTGCCTTCCTGCCCTAGTTCTGTGGTTATGTTCCAGCCCAGGTACACCATGGTCTTAAGTACAAAGTCATGATTTGGTGAGAGCAGTAAATAAAAAGGTTCATTCATTGGGTAGCAATAGCAAGGATACAGACACTTCCAAAAGCTATCAATTCCTAGTCTCACCCTGGGCAGATGCCCCAGCAACCGCCATGGGAAGGAGAGGTCCATCAGGTCCAAAGAACAAGAGTTGTGGTCCTTCTCAGAGTCCTGGCCCTTATGGGTCCATCAGAAGCAGCATAAGGTGGGAGAATAGGGGGACAGGCAAGGGGGCAGAGTAAGAAAGGTCCTCACAGTCTAATAGGTTGTTTTTAACTATTCTTTCTCACCAGAAAGCAGTTAGATGTAGTGGATTAAAAAGCCGGTCTCAGTCTCAGGAAGACCTGAGTTGAAATCCAGGTCTGATACATACTGTGGGTTTGCTTCTAGTCAAGTACCTCAACCTCTCAATGTCCTGGACGTCTCCTACACATGTAGCGCAGGTGTTAATTTGCACTCGTGAAGAGAATTTTCTCATCAGCACCCTTTAATTTGACATCCAGAAGCAAAGTCCAGACTGGCCAACTCTTGTTATGGCTCTGGGAGGAAGTGGTCTAGTAGAAGAAGTATCAGACTTGGAATTCAGAGAGTTCAGTACAGTTCCCATCATGCCTCTGATACTCACAAGCTACATGACTTTATTTCCTAATTTACAAAATGGAGACAACAAGACTATTTAATCCACAGCATCCTTACAAAGCAATTGAAAAGGGCACAAGACTTATTGGTCAAGGTACCAAAGTGGGGATGATGTTGAAAGAGTTCAGACTCAGCCTTTGTGACTCCAGATTGAATGTTCTCGCTGCCATACTATAGGGAGATTGTCCTTTGGGTCTTATTCATTCAAGCAAAGATGAGGCAATCCTCCAGGTTAAAGCACAATCATCCCTTAGGCAAGTAGGAGATCAGTTCAGGCAATGATGGTTGAATCTGGAAGAGCCTTCCACCATCTTTCCCTTCCCCTTTGATGGGGCAGGTCAATAGGAGCCAGGATGTAGGGCTCAGGGTCTTCCTAAATCCTAATCCCAATTTGCCAACTTCCTGAAAGCTGAGGAGGGAAACAGGAAGAGGATCACCATAGCCTAGCATGAGAGTCTATAAAGATATAAACATCTCCTCTTTCATAATTTTGTACAGTACCAAAGTAATTTTTATTTTTCTTGAAGGTTCAAATTGGTTGTTAGATACTGTGACAATGGAAAGACTACTTGAGCTGAGGCTCTAATGAGATACATTTTGTAAAATATTTGTTTTCATTATTTACAATGCTATTAAAAAAGGCTCCCCTTCTGGGGCAGATGCTCATCACTTCACATCTGATTTATAGCAATAGCCTTAGGTGGGTCAGCCTGCCTCAAGGCCTTTCCCTCTCCAATGCATCCTCTATTCAGCCACTAATGTGATTTTCCTGTGATGCAAGTCCACCTACACTCAATAAACTACTGTGACTCCCTATCACCTCCAGAACCAAATGCTCAAAGTCTTTCAAAACCTGCCCCTGCCCCCACTTTTCCAGGCATCTATATTCTATTCTCTCCATATACTTTCAATCCAGTGACACTGCCATCACCACCCCCAACCTCCAATTATTCCACAAAGAAGACCCTCCATCTCTGTGTCCTCAGCATTCCCTCATATCCAAAAGGCTCCTCTCTGACCACTGACTCCCCTGGTCTTCTTTAAGTCCCAACTAAAATCCTACCTTTTAGAGGAAGCCTCTCCGATTACTTCTTAATTCCAGTGCCTTCCCTCTGTTAATTAATTCTTATTTATCCTGTAGATAGCTTGTATATACATAGTTTCTTCCATTAAGAAGAATGGGCAGGGACTATTTTTTGCTTCTTATTATATCCCCATTGCTTAGCACAGTGCATGATGCATGGTAGATGCTTAATAAAGGCTTACTGACTAATTTAAGGGCTACCTTAAAGCCCTATAGAAATGTCTACATTGCCATCAAATTTATTCATTTAGGAAGATAGTTTAGGAACACCAGACTTAAACTGGAGGAAACCTGACTCTGATACTCTAAGACATACAGGTCGTAGTGCCATAGGCAAGTGATGACCTCTCAGAACCTGAAACAACTCTCTCAGGTTGTAATTTGCCATCAATTAGACATTGATCCACATTGATGAGAGGGCATTTCCCTCCCTAAGATCTCCTCCCTACCAACAATGAAGTCACAGGGCTGGTTTTTTCTATAAAGGGCTAGAAATCTGCCAGCTGTCAGTATTGTCATTTAAAGTGATGAGGGATATCCTCTCCCACGATGCTTCATCAGGGTGTGGAGATGACCCTGGTCCTCTAAACTGTGCCAGCAGAGAGCAAGCTCTGGCAGGTTCTCCCAAGTCGGCCAGGGCCTCAGTGGGCGGCTTTTGTCCACAGACACTCAGGGAGTTGATCCCCAGATGGCTCAACACCTGATGGGGATTTTTTTTTAAAGTCATAGCAGCTTCTGAAGACCATCTACCAAGACATGCTAGGGATATGATCTCCACAAGCAAAAGAATGACTGATCCCTAAAAACACTGAGAAAAGAATTGCTAGCATTTCTGTAACACTTAAAGTTTAGTAAAGCACTTTACAAATATCATCTCATTTGATCCTCACGACAGCCTTGGGAAGAAGGTGCTATTGTCATAGCAACTTTTAAAATGAGGACACTTGGGGCAGCTAGGTGGCACAGTGGACAGACCACCAGTCCTGAAGTCAGAAGGATCTGAGTTCAAATCTTGTCTCAGACACTTAACACTTTTTAACTGTGTGACCCTGGGCAAGTCACTTAACCCCAATTGCCTCAGCAAAAATAAATAAATAAATAAATAATAAAATAAAATAAAATTAGGAAACTGAAGCAGACAGAAGTTAAGTGGCTTGTCCAGGGTCACATAGCTGCTAAATATCTGATATCAGATTTGAATTCAGGTCTTTCTGACTCCAGTGCCCTATTGACTGCACCACCGAGATATTTCCCAGTTCCAGAATTATGATTTTATTACCTTCTGAGGTTTAAAAAAAGGTATCTTTTGCTCTCTTTCTTCATCCATCCCCTAATTCACAGAGACACCGAGACTTTTTAAACAGCAAAAGGTGACATTAATATGTGAAATAATAATTTTCATGTTAATGGTCTTAACTGCCATTTATGAGGAGTTCCAAAAGTCTTACTTATAGTTTTAAGCTAATAAAGACTTTGGAGACACTCTTAATTGTGCTTTAAAAATTGCAAAGAGCTTGATTTACCTTATCTCCTTTGATGTTCATGACATCCACATGAGACTAGTACAGTAAGATGCCCATTGAAAGGTAAGGAAACGGAGGTTCAGAAAGGGAAGTAACTAGCCCATGCTTGCACTCCCCAGTTAGTATCAGAGACCAAATTTCAAAGCAGGTCTTCCTGAATTTAAATTCAGTTGTGGGCTCATCTCGCCCACACATATTATCTAAAAATTAACCAAAGTATGGTGTAAAATTTTTTATACTATTTATACTCTTTCTGTTTGTTTGGGACCAGGATTTCATTGGCGTAACTAAAACCCATGTTGTTCTCCCAAGAAGTCAACTATTAGGGGGCACAAAATATAGACAGTACTTAACCTGCCATCAGGAACATCGAAGTTCAAATCTGGCCTCATACACTTACTGATTGTGTGACCCTTAATCTTGTTTACCTCGGTTTTCTCAAGTGTAAAATGCTAGTGTGAAAAGCCCAACATTCCACCAGTGGTTTCAAAAAAGGGAACACCATAGCCTCTAAAGAAATGGAAATGAATATCCCCCTAGGGGCAAGTTCATGGAGAATGTAACACATAAAAAACAAGGAATTAATAACCAAAACAAAAGATTGGGCAATCCATTAAGCATTTGCTAAGTGGAAGGCACAGTGCTAGGTGAAGAGGATAAAAAGACAAAAAAAAAAAAAGTTTTTTAAATTAATTCTTGCCCTTAAAGAAGTTATTTTTTATTGATGTAATCTAAGAAATGCAAGATCAGCCGGTCGGTCATATGGTGAAAAAGAGGCATAAATCCTTCTGCCGTCCAAAGAAACTGAAGATGCCCCCTCTGAGGCTGTATGGACATTCTCAGGCAAATTTATGGAGGGACATGGTTAAACTTGCCTAAGATAGACAAGTCCAGATGGGTAAAGAAAAGGAACAAGCATTTATTAAGTGTCTACTATGTACGAGGCATTGTACTAAATGCTTCATAAATATTATGTCATTTGATTTGGCAATATATATTCCTGGAAGAAATGTACAAATAGACAGAATCACAGACCTACTCAAAAATTTGAATATGAAATAACATGTGACCCATCTTTCACCCTGATAATGGAAAACTCAAAATGGGGCTCTCCAGGCTATGCTACAGAGCCTTCATTTGGTAAGATAGTGTGGCAGAAAGTGCCATATTTGAAGCCAGAGAATCTGAGTTTGAGGCTTGACTCTACTACTTATTAGCTGTCTATAAGTTAGTTGTCTGATGATATATGTATATGTATATATATATGTGTGTGTGTACATATTCATATATATATGCATGTATGTTGGATGACCCGGATAGACATTTTATGAGGTCTGGCCTGTTTCTGGAAAAAGGAAGGAGAGGGAAAGCATGACTGTACTATTAGCAGCCTACCTGGGAGAGGCAAGCACAATCCAGGACTACTGAGGCTAGGTAATCATTCCTATCTTCAAGAGAGATGTGACACCAGAATTATATCTGCTTACCATTCATCAGATATCGATAGTCTAGGAGCTTGTTTTTAGGATTTGAGAAAGGAAGACACTTCCTTGATTGTTTTTAAGGAAGAAGATAAAAATGTTTAGTTTGTGCCGGCTAATCCTCTTCCTACCAAACTCTAATTATCCAAAGGCCACTCACAAATAATGAATAGGGAAAAAAATTTACTTAGGAAAAAATAGCAAATAAAAATGGAGATGCTCTATAGCTGAGAATATGCCAAAGAATATAACTAGGCTTTTCCCCAGTAGCACATTAGACACCTTCTGACCTGAGGGGCTTATCTTCCGATATCATATCTTTTATGATTTTAATACTGTATATGAGATTTTCTTGGCAAAAATACTATAATGGTTTGCCATTTTCTTCTCTAGAGGATCAAACTCTCCACTCTAATCTGAACGTTTTAGATAACTCTGCCTGGAACATAGTTTCATTGAGCTATCCAAGGTTCTCCTCCACTCCAAGGCAGTGATCCAGAAGGGCAATACCAGGGAATGTTCAAATTACCAAACAATTGTCCTCATTTCACACATGCTTAAGATTCTTCAAATTAGACTTTAGCCATCCGTGAACTGAAAATTGCCAGAAGAGCAGGTGAGTTTTCAAAGAGGCAGAGAAACTAGAACAACGTTAGCTTAATTATGGAAAAAGTAAAGGAGTTCCCCCAAAATCCTCTACTTCTACTTCATTGATTACTTGTGACTGTATGGATCACAACATAATGTTGTAAATCCTTAAAGAGACTGGAGTAGTAGATCATCTTGCTTTTCTCCTAAGGAACCTGTATATTAATCAAGAAGCAAGAAACTGATTGATTTAAAATTAAAAATTGAAAAAGGAGCACAACGATGCTATATATTATTGCCTTGTTTACTTAACTTATATGTAAAACATATAACGTGAAATACCAAAATTGCCCCAAATCTGCAATTTGGAGACAATGGCACTCCGATGGCAGACAGTGAAGTAGAATTAAGAAGCTTCTTAGTGAGGATGAAAGAGGAAAATGCAAAAGCTGATGTGAAGCTTAATAGTAAGAAAAAAACTAAGATTGTGACATACTAGTTTCAGAACCAGTTTCAGAAGAAATGAAAGCAGCATTGGATTTTATATTCTTGGGTTCAGAGATCACTGTATTTGGTGATTTTAGCCACAAAATTAAAAGATAATTGCTCCTTGGAAGGGAAGTTATGGCAAATGTGAACAGTATACTAAAAAGCAAAGTCATCACCTTGTCAGTGAAGGTCTATATAGTCGAAGATGTGTTTTTTCCAGTAACAATGTATGGATATAAGAGTTGAACTAGAAGGAAAGCTGAGTGCCACAGAAGTGACACTGAAGTGAATGGAAGCTAAAGATGAAGAAGCTTAAATACTTTAGTCACAAAATACTTAAATATTGGGCCACATAATGAGAAGAGATTCATTGGAAAAGACCCTGATGTTGGGAAAGATTGAAAGCAAAAGGAAAAGAGGATGCAGACAATGAGATGGGCAGATAGTATCAGTGAAACAATGAACATGAATGTAGATGGATTTCAAGAGATAGTGGAGGATAAAACAGCTTGGCGTGCTGTGGTCTTTAGGGTCACAAAGAATTAGTCACAGCTGAATGATGAAACAACAAATGTAAGCTCTTCAGTGGAGACCAAGATAAGATCTCAGCTAAAACTAGGAAAGAGAGAGCTGTCTTGTCCAAGGGACATTCTGTGAAGTTTCTAGAACTGCACATATTGGAAGTCAAGGAATGTAATGAATATAGCTTCCCAAAGGAACTCGGAGAGTTTCAGTTACCCATTCAAAAGTCTCTCTCAACAACCTCCCTTGATCTTCTCTCAAAGTGTGTCTACAACCAACTCTAAAAAAAAAGTCCCTTATAGCATTTACATAGTGTGACATTCAGCATTCTCTCAGCCAATCAGGTGTCATCTTTACTTTCCAGGTATGTAGCATGCAGCACCAAACTGATTTTCAAGTTTTCACACAAGTGGATATAACACCTGTGTGACACGTGGTGAGTATGAGGATAAAGTCTATTGCTGATGATAAAAACACTATAGAATATGTCAAGATTCATTGATCTAGAGTGGGAAGAGACCTTGTAGATCATCTATTTCAATCCCAGATTCACCTCCCCTCTCTAGGTATTAGTTTTCTCCTCTACAAAAGGAGAAGAGATGGACTATATCACCTCTTAAGTCCTAGAGAGCTCTATGTTCCCAAGTAACACAAGTAGTATTCTAATTCCCACCTTCCTAATTCCCAATTCAGCATGGGATCCATTTTTGCCATTCTGCTTCCTTATAAGTACAGTCAATGCTCATTTCATTAATAGCTTAGTAATAATTTAAGTCTGCTAGAGAAGCACAGATTTAGACTAATTTTAAAGCCAATTACTGACCTGATTGATCATGGTGACATTGAAGACATAATTATTTCTGTCGGGTAAACTCTGCTGCGTTCCTAAAGAATTGAATGGGGACAGGGCTCATTTCCTTTTAATCAGTCTGGGAGAAGTATGGTCAGAATGATGAGTCCATCATTTATTGACATATATCAGAAGCAACATTAAGTTAACCTGAGAAGACTCAGCAGTCCGTTAACTATCCCCAGCTAACACCAAGTGTTAAATTTATTAAATCAACAAGTCAACCAAATTTTCTGTCCCGAGAGAATCTAGCAATTCACAAAACCATAAAGCTGTTCTTTCTCTCCTCAGAACAGTAGAAAAAAAGCAATCTCAAATGATCGTATAAGATATCTGTAAAATATATAGCAGAGTGCCTATTTAGCACATAGTAGGTACTAAATAGTGTTCCTTTCCCCTTTATTTGGGAAAGCACACACCATTTCCAAGGTAGGTACTCCCTGATCCAGAAATCCATGTTTGTAATATCAATATTCTGCTGGTGATGGTAAGAGCCTTGACACAGAAAATCCCAATTGCAGGGAACCCAGAGGGCGAAAACTCATTGATCAAGCGATCAAGAAACATTTACCAACCACCTGTTATGTTCTGGGGATTGTTCCTGGTGTTAGGGATTCAAAAACAAAATCTGTTTACAAGGAAATTAAATTCTATTTAGGAGACACATAGTGGGTATAAGGATAAAGCCTATTGCTGATGATAAAAATACCACAAAATATATCGAGATTCATTGATCTAGAGCAGGAAGAGACCTTGTACATCATCTATGTATAATCCCTGTTCTAAGTCATACAAGAGGTATTAAAGGATTTGTTCTAGGTCATACAAGTAGCAAATACAAAAGGGTAAATAGGAATCAGATTCTCTGATTGCAGAGAAAGTGACTTTTCCACATGTTCTCTGGCGATCCAGTCTCCAAAGGCAAGTGCAAGATGGGAAGTAACCCAGAGGGGGGAAGCTATATTTAATTTTTAAAAAGAGCTATCTGATTTTTATAACAGCATTGTGTTTAATTGCAAAGAACTTAAGATCTAAAAATAGAAGAATGGTTCAATAGTCAAATAAATAGGGCACATCACTGTGATGAAATACTATAAGACCACTAAGTATGTCCAGTGCTTACCACAGTTTCTAGCATATAATAGGCACTTAATAAATGCATGTTAATTGTCTGACTGAAGGATGTAGAGTGCAAAGAAACCTAGAAAGACCTTTATGAAATAATGCAAAGTAAAAATAAAATAATAAAGAATGGTAGGTACCCTATCTATGATACAAAGTAAAAGAGTAAATGAATGAGAGCAAATAGATGATGAATTTTGAAAATGACCCAGGAGTGACTAAAATTAAGGTTATGATGCTTTATATTTTGAAATTCACTTAAATGTAAATATGTTGTTAACCTGTGTGTGTTAAGTTGTATGAATATATTCTGCCTTCCCAGACTCCCCATGACTCATCAGGGACCACAGACCCCATCATGGAGGTCCTCCTCCAGGAAAGCTGTCCCTTCCCTCTGTGACCTTCTAGAGATTACGTTGACCTGGTTGCAGTCAAGGGAGAAAGGAGTGGTTCACTCTCTCCCATCTCACTCTCTTTAACGTCTTAGAAAGAGGTGATTGTTCATTCTGAGACAGCTTGACAGTGGCAAAAGCATCAAATTTGGAGCCAGGCTGTTAGTTCAAATCCCACCTCTGATACTTACTAACTCGGCAAGTCCCTTCGTGGAGAGGTGGGCAATATATTGCATGAAAAAGAGCACCAGCCACAGGGCCAAATGATCTGGGTTCAAATCTCTTTCTCTTACTACCTTGGACAAGCCAGTTCCTGAAAGGGTGAGCTAGATGGCCTCTAAGAGCCCTCCCAGCTCTAAATCAATGATCCTTTGAAGAATTCCCAGCTTCAGTTTACTGAGCTATAACATGGATAACAAGAGGAGAGTGGAATAGAGGAGAGAAGGGCAGATCAAAGATTCTGGGTTTGAATTGTGGCTCTTCCAGTTGTTACTTGCTTAATTTTGGGCATCTCTGACTCTTAGCTTCAAAAATCTAGGAAGTGGCAGGATTGGGCCAGATGCCCCTGGAGGCCCCTCCTGACTTAAACTTGACATAATGTAGAGAGAGCCCTGAAAGCCTGAATGGACCAGAGAAATGTCATCTCTGATGATGCTATGGCGGCGATCATATTAGTGCTGCCCTTAGTCTCCTCGGCCAGATCTCTGTCAAAGTCTTGCCTGGTAGGTGTCCCCAAAGCTCTGCCATAGGTCCTCTGTCTTCTCCCTCTGTGCTATTTGACTTGGTGATCTCAGCAGCTCCCAGGGATTTCCTTATCATCTCCATGTTAATAATTCCCATACTACTTTTTCAGCTCAAACTTCTCCCTCCCTTCAGAATCACACCTTCAACTCTCTATTGGACATCACAAATTGAATATCCCAGAGACATCTTAACATACTCCAAATGGAGATCATTGTCCTTCCCCAAAAACCTTCCCCTCTTCCAAAATTCCCTGTAACTCCGAAGGGACCCCCCCCATCCTCCCAGCCTTGTGTCACTTTTGATTCCTTTTTGTCACTTACCTCCTATATCTAACCTCTTGCAAAATCCTATTGATTTTACCTGTATAACATCTTCTGAATCTCCCCCTTCTCATCTCTGACTTTACCACAATCCTGGGGAAGGCCCTCATCAACTCAGTCCATAGTCAACAAAGCACCTACTATGTGGCAGGCATTGTACCAAGCACATCTCATATCTGGACTATTAAAATAGCTCACTGGTTGATCTTCATGCCTCGAATGTCTCCCAACTCCAGTTTATCCTCCAACTGGTTATCAAAATGATCTTCCTGAAGCACCAGTCTAATAATGTCACACACATTATCGCCCCATCCAATCAATTACAGCGTTTCCCCATCATCTCCAGGCTCAAATACAAAACCCTCTTTTGGCATTCAAAGCCCTTCATTTACACATTGTCTGGTCCATAGTAGGTACTTAATAAATGTTTGTTGAATTTAATTTATCATCTATCCCTCTGCTACTTTTCTAGTCTTCTTACTATTGCTGTACTTCATCCTTCATTCTCAAAGAGGACCATGACATCAGAGAGGTGATGCTGTGACATGCAAGTGAATTAAATTTAAGTGGTGAGGGGCTGCTCACTTTTTCCTCCAGAACCATTTGAGTCCAGTGGCCAGATAGAGATCAGGACACTGGGAGATCACCCATTCCCTGACCAAGAAAGAACAACTTTCTTGCTATTCCATGAACAAGATACTCCATCTCTCAGCTCTTAGCATTTTCCCTGGCTTCCTTCAAGTCCCTAAAAATCACATTCTAAAAAAACCTTTCCCAAGGTGCCCCCACCCTAATTTTAGTGTTTCCCCCTCATTGATTATCCCCAATTCATCCTGTACATATCTTGCTGTTATTTGTCCATTTTCTTTCTTTTTTTTTGACTTCCAACATTTGTTTTTTTTTTTCTTTATTAAAGCTTTTTATTTGCAAAACATATGTATGGGTAATTCTTCAACACTGACCCTTACAAAGCTTTCTCTTACAAATCCCCCCCCAGTCCTCACCCTCCCCTAGATGGGTGTTTGTCCATTTTCAAAGAGAACCAATGACATGGGTGATATCTTGACTTGTGTGTGAATTGGGTTTAAGTGAGACAGAGTTGCACAAAGCCATCAGCCTCACTGTCCCTTCTAGACTGAGGTCCAATGGCCGGACAAAAGTCAGGACGACCAGCGATGGCCCAGGATGTCCTTGTTGTCTGACCAAGTCCCAAGAGCTCCACAGTGTCTGTTTCAGCCACTTTCTTACTATAAGAACAAATTGTTCTCTTCCACCCTTTCTACTTAGAGTAGACATCCCCCAGGTGGAGAATGGCGTCCTTAACCCGGGCACCTACTTTGTGCCCCTCGAAACCCCTCAAAAAAGAAGAAGTTGAGTTAGATGATCCCAAAGTTCCTTTCTGCTCTAAATTAACAGATGGCTTGCCCTGGGACACCCAAGTCACAAGTAATAGGACTGAGATTTGAACCCTGATCTCCCAGCTCCCAATACTGTATCCATATGGCTGCTCCACCCTGGTTGTCTTGGTGAGAAGTAATTCTGAATTTTGAGATCCAAAACAGGGTTAAAACAAAATGTCCTGCAGATCCTTCCCACCCAGCATGGCCTGAGAGGGAAAAAGGGGGAAATCAAAGCTGCTTGTTTAAACCCAAGCAGAAAGTACATTTGACAGCCCTTCTGCCTTGTTCCCTGCCCACGCAGCTCAGAGGTGGAGAACCTGTTAGACTGTGGAGTGAGTGGTTTGCAGTGGTTTTAGTCTCAGAGGAAGAAAGAAATTCTCTGGGCCCTCATCTGCATATGCACAAAACAAATTCTTCTGGCTTTCCTTCTGTTCTTTTCTGGGCATTGAAAACAAATACCCTGGATGTGTGTGTTGGAGAATAGGAGCTCAAGAGTCCTGTGGACAAAAGCACATCCCACTGATGTCGGGTTTCTAGTGAGCAATTTTCCAAGGGGAGGAACAGGGAGGAGAAGGGTTGGTCTTTTGGGCAGGGGTTCCCTCTGATGGCTGGAAAATACCCCCTCTTAGGTTCAGCCTAGCACACTCAACACCAGCCTCATGAGGCAAAAAGAGTTAGGAGATGGCTTTACATCCTGTCGTTTACTGCCTTTGTGATCTTGAATAAGTCACTTAACTCCTCTCAGCTGCCATCGATAAAATGAGAGAATAGGATTAAATGATCTCCCAGTTCTCCAGTAGGAAACTTGGGCTACCTCTGGATCATATTTTGCAGAAGCCTAGGACCATTCATTTAATAATATATTATTTTTTCCAATTACATATAAAGAAAATTTTAACTGATTTTTTATGGGCTGTCAATTTAAAGCCGAAAGGAAAAATAGTTCCAGAGTTGAAAAATCATATGGGGTAAATGACAGAGTTGGGATTCAAAGCTAGTTTTCCAAAATCCAGATTCAGGATTTTTTCTTCTCTGCCAGAGAATGCCATCCTGGCATTCCCTGTAGCTAGAGAGATCTGATTTCCCCAAGCAGAAGGATGATTGTAGTAATGAGAACTCTGGTCTCCGATGTAACGACATTGATGGCCTGTCTAGGAATCATCTCCTAGAGGACATTCACACCCCCCAGCTCATATTCTAGTCCGGTGATGTCTGGGTATGTCTTCTACAATTCATAGTGAAAGGCAGGGAAGTTGATAGATAAAAGACAAGAGATTGACATCAGGTGGGCTAAAATTGAAAAATGTAGCTAGGAAATCCACTTTAATTAGTAATAACAGAAGTGCAAACTCAAGATTTCTAGAGAAAAGGTCCCTTAAGATGTAATATTACTTCTGTTTCATCTGTCTGGAGCACACTCAGTAAGACTTGCAAGCTTTCAGAAGTGGGAGTTCTTCTACTGCTTCCACAACACAAATTCTGTCCAATCTACTCCCAGCTCCCCTCCTTAATCTCTGGATTTCTCCCCCTCCCTCTCTGTAGCCTTCACCCTAGGGAGGCTTCTACCCCACAACCCTCAAATTGGTGAGTCACCAATCATGAGGCCATGCTCACTTCACTCTTGGCTCTATTCTTCTTTTTTTTGTTAAAACTTTTTAATTTTCACAAGATATGCATGGATAATTTTTCAGCGTTGACCTTTGCAAAACCTTGTGTTCCAATTTTCCCCTCCTTCTCCCCAACCCCTTCCCTAGAAAGCAAATAATCCAATATATGTTAAACATAGTAAAAATATATGTTAAATCCAATATATGTATACATATTTATACGATTATCTTGCTGCACAAAAAAATCAGATCCAAAAGGAAAAAAAATGAGAAAGAAAATAAAATGCAAGCAAACAACAACAACAAAAAAAGAGTGAAAATGCTATGTTGTGGTCTATACTCAGTCTCCATAGTCCTCTCTCTGGGTGTAGATGGCTCTCTTCATCACAAGACCATTGGAACTGTATTATCTCATTGTTGAAAAGAACCTCGTCCATCAGAATTGATCATCATATAGCCTTCTTGTTGTTGTGTACAATGATCTCCTGGTTCTGCTCATTTCGCTTAGCATCAGTTCACATAAGGCTCTCCTGTTAGCTTCATTCTTCACTCCATTTTTTCAGCTTCCTCATAAAAATGGAGCATATGAATTTATATGTTCATTATATATTTATGTGCATGTATGTATATGCATGTATATGTATATATTTGCATAAGTATAATTATATTTCTATAACATCTATCCGTGTAATAATATATAGCTATTTCTGTATTTGTAGCTATAATTCTATATTATATTATTATAATATTATTAGTATTCTATTAATATAATATTATAATATAGCTAGATTTCTATATCTATCATTTATCTCTATATCTCCAGGTATCTATAGCTATATTTCTGTATTTATCTATAATTATCTATATATCTATAATCTACCTATAAATAGATGTCTCTATAATGTTATCTCTATATCTATATGTGAATGTATGTATGAGTGTGTAGAACTCCAAAAGGAACTTCAAGGAAAAGCATGGAACATCTTCTGGCACACATTGTACATTCAAGCCAAAGTGGCTGATGCTAAAGCCTCCATATAACAGCTCAGTGGATAAAGAGCTGGTCTTGATGCCCAGAGAACCTGAGGTCAGCCTTACCTTTGACACCTTCCTGGCTCTAGGTGAATCCCTGACATCCTCCTTGCTTTAGACAACTCCCAAATTCTAATTTGCTGGATAGGGGTAAAAGCATTTCCTCTACCAGAAGTTACCCAGATAAATGAAATCTGAAGTCTCCCCCCACCACCCACAATCCATTTCTGTCCCGTACCTGGAATAAAGTCCCTCATTACTTCCACCTCTTGTAATTCCCCAAGCCTTATGGGCTTGGATCACCCTCTAGACAAGACCTGGGGACCCCTCAAATGTCTGTGCTCTGTTTCCTCCCAAAATCAATTTGTATATGCTTTTTATTTCTTTATCCATGTATGAGCTGTGTTCCCCACCCATGCTGGGTGAAGTGAATTGTTAAATCCAAGCTAGAGGGAACTTTTATTGTGATGTCTAGAAGGAAACAGAGTCAGTGCTGAGGCAGGGATCCCTGGGGCTTAGTAACTGTGTGACCCTGGATAATATGTAGCCTTCTCAGGTCCCAGTGTCCTCATCCATAAAATGAAGGAATTGGACTCTAAAACATCCAGCATCCTTCCCATCCACAAAGATTTATGGTCTTACAATCCTGATCTAATTCTTCATTTTTATAGGTAAGACAGATAGATAGTTGATAGATTGATGGACAGATGGATGGATAGATTAATAGAAAGACAGACAGACAGAGAGAAAGATAGATAGACGGATAGATATATAGACAGACAGACAGATGGACAGACAGATGAGTAGACATGGATAGATGGATAGAGATACGACAGACAGACATAGAAAGATGGATAGATGGATGAATGGATAAACAGGCAGAGAAAGAGAGAGAGAGAAAGAGAGAGAGAGAGAGAGAGAGAGAGAGATAATAGATGGGCAAACAGATGGATGAATAAATAGATAGATGGTTGAATATATGGTAGAAAGATAAATGATAGAGCATTTACAAAGCTTTTAATATGTGCCAAGTATTGTGCTGAATTGAGGCTGAAATCAAGCAGTCTGGTACTAGAGCATGGCTCTGAAGTCAGAGAATCTGGGTTTGAATTCTCTGATATTTACCTGAGTGACTGTAGTCAAGGAACTTACCCTCAGTTTCCCCCTTGGTCAAATAAAGGGGCTGTACTAGATGGCCTCTGAGGTACCTTACAAAAGTAGATCCAGGGTTCCTTGGAGAAATATGACTTGCCACAGTTCATTAAGTGCCAAAGTAAAAACCTGGACCCTTCCTCTTCATCTCCCTACCTGTTGTGTATGCTCCCCAGTACCTGGTATGTAGTAGGTACTTGATAAATGCTTGTCGATTGACTGATAGTAAGGGGCCATTGTTGTAGAACATAGGTTTCTGTGGACAAGCTGATCATCCCATGACCAAATGAGATGATCTTCGACAAGGGCTAGTTGGGCACCTGGCAAATGTGATTCTGTGGTGACTCTTCATGACTCCATGTGGGTTTTCTTGGCAGAGATACTAAACTGGCTTACCATTCCTTCTCCAGCTCCACTGGAGTGAAGTGACTTGTCCAGGGTGACACAGCTAGGAAATGTCTAAAGCTGGATTTGCACTCAGGTCTTCCTGCCTCTGGGCTCAGCATTCTATTCATCATACAACCTAGCTCCTTGTCACCTGGTACACAGCAGGTAATCAACAAGTGCTTTCCCCCTTTCTTTCCCTCCTGTGTAAATTGAAATGTGGCTTTGGGGCTTCTGGCTTTCTTTTCAAAGTTTTTGGGTTTGGAGCAATTGTATTTAAAGAAAAGCTTTTCCTCTCCTGAAATATCAAGGCAGCTTCTAAAGGGGACAAAGCAGGTTACAGGCCTCTTGCCTCCAGTTTTAAATGAACTTCCTGTCCTTGAAAGTGTGTGACATTTCTTTCCTTGGATGGAGGATGGAAAATGAAATTCTACAGGGTTTGTTTTGAGAGGGTTTGGGTTGTGTTTTTTTATTCCAAAGGGAAGAACTTGGGAAACCACAGCCTTGCTTACGGACACTCATTTTGGAATCTTCCAAACTCATTTGAAAATTTGTAGTCTACAGCCTATAATAGAGCAGCTAAACTTAGCCTGGCTTCTGGTGTCCAAGCCAAAATCCTGTTCGGGAACTATAATGGGAGCAAAAGACAAACAATTCTCCATTTGCCAATCCTGGAAGTCTCCTGTTCTTCCTCTTGACCTCTTGGGGGACTGTGATGTCATCTCCAAAGGATGGTGACCAGCAAAGGGGTTCAAAGGATGTGAACCTTTGAAGGGGAACCTCAGCTAAAATTTAAAAACTCAATTTTTATTTTATTGGGTCAGGAATAATATTGGATGCTCCTTAAGGCTTTTCACAGTCTGATACATTTCCAATCTTTATTTGTGCCCCAGCCCCCACTTCTACCCTCCAGACAAATTTGGCCCCCTCTGTGTTCCAAATGTGTCCTGAGCTTTCCCTCCTCTGAGGCTGTGTTCCCTATGTCTGAGATTTCTCACAAAGTCACAGATTTGGGGCTAGAAGAGCCCTCTGAGATCACCTAATACAATGTCTACTTCCTGCTGAGGGATTTCTTCTGGAGTATTCCTGGTAAGGCCCTTTCCACCTTCTGATTTGAAGCTTTGCCTCCATAGGCTTTCCTGAGCTCCTCCTGCCCAGCCCTCTGGACAATCCCTGAACCTTCTTATCTTCCACTCCCTTCTTCTTCTATCTCTTCCTCGGGGCCTAGTAATCAGTATTTAAGTCAACACCCCCACAATGCCTTTGCTCCTGGAAGGATTCATTGATTGACCCACTAGGAAATCAATTTGCTGGTCACCTCTCTCCCATAGGTATTGCCACTGTCCAGTAGGATGTAACTCCTGGAGGACAAGTTCGGTCTCATCTTGGGCTTTACCAGGTGCCTGGGACTTTTTTTTTTAATCTGGACCTATCATTTCAGCAGCCCATGGCTCTTCTGCTAAGAAATGCCCTATGCCAGCTCTGCACTGTACAGTCTCGGAGTACAGAGTGGGGTACATGGGGTACAGAGTGACTCATCATCCAGCATGGTATAGTCAGTATGGGACAAAATTAGGGGACTTGAACTCAGCTCTTCCTGACTCGGGCCAGGTTCCTACTCACTGGGCCGTGCTGGTTCACCATGTAACTTAGAATAAGCACTCATATGGCTTTTCATGCACTCACAGATTGAGAGCTAGGAAGGATCTTGGAGTCTGTTTAGTCATTTTATAGCTGAGAAACTGAGACCCAGTAAGGTTAAGTTATTTGTTCAAGATTACAGAGAAAGCAAGAAGCAGGGACAGGTATATAGGCTGAATAAATTATGGCATATGAATGTTATGGAATATTATTGTTCTGTAAAAAACGACCAGCAGGACGATTTCAGAGAGGCCTGGAGAGACTGGCATGAACTGATGCAGTGAAGTGAGCAGAACCAGGAGATCATTATATACAGCAACAAGATTATGCAAGGATCAAGTCTGATGGATGTGGCTCTTTCATCAATGAGATGATTCAGACCAATTCCAATGATCTTGTAATAAAGAGAGCCATCTACATCCAGAGAGTGGACTGTGGGAACTGAGTGTGGACCACAACATAGCATTCTCACTCTTTTTGATGTTTGCTTGTATTTTGTTTTCTTATTTATTTTCTTTCTTTTTTGGATCTGATTTCTCTTGTGCAGCAAGAGAATGGTATAAATGTTCATTCATATTGGATTTAACATAGATTTTAACATGTTTAACATAGATTGGATTGCTTGTCATCTAGGGGAGATGGTGGGAGGAAGGAGAAAATCTGAAACACAAGGCTATGCAAGAGTCAATGCTGTCAAATTATCTGTGCATATGTTTTGAAAATAAAAAGCTTTATAAAAATAAAATTAAAACTAGACCAAAATTTTAAAACTTAATTTTTAAAAATCCTGTCTTTTAAACTTTCTTCACAGCTTTTCAATATGGCACCTTCTTTGCTCTGATACTCCCTCCCCACCTGCCACACACCTTCATTCCCTTCCCCCTGGGGGGGGTTTTACAATGGCTGCTGGGGGATCTACCTGCCTGTGATCTCTCCCCACTTCAATCTATCCTCCATTCAGCCACCAAGCTGATCTTCCTAAAGTGCAAATCTAACCATATCTACCCCATCCCCATCCCAGTGGGTCTCTATTGCTTCCAAGACCAAATACAAAATCCTTTCTGTATCTTTTAAAACCCTTCTCAACCTAGTCCTTTCCTGTTTCCAGTCCTACCTTATCCCCTCCATTCACTCTACCATCAAATGACACTAGCCTCTGCTGTTCCTAAAAACATAGCTCATCTTCTTGTCTTCTCTGACTTTCTTTAAGTATCAGCTAAAACTCACCTTCCACAAGAATCCTCCCCAGCTCCACTTAATGCTACTGCCCTTCCTCTGAAATTAACCTCCAATTCATTCTCTCCCTCCCTCCCTTTCTCTTTGTCTCCCCCTCTCTCTTCCCCCCTCCTTTTCATCCTTCTTCTCTTCCTTCTCCTTCCTCTTTCCACGTGTGTAGAAGTTGATTGATATTGTTTCTGACTTTCTTTGTATCCCACAGAACACAGAAAGCCAATATCACTAGAGAATATTGAAAATTTCCAAATATTCTAAATTTCAAAAAAAAATTAAAATTAAAAAAAAATCCTTTTAAACAGACTAGTGACTTATCCAAGAAATCATTCGTTACGATCAAGTAGGTTTTATATAAGGGATACAAAGATACAACAATAGGAAAATCATCAAAACAATCATATTCAAAATAAAAACTTCTAAAACTACATGATTATATCAATAAAGGTAGAAAAAATCAAAGTACAGCAATCATTTAAACTTTGAAAAAAGCCTCTACAAAATATAAGTGTAGAAATACCTTTTAAAAATATGGTACAGAAGACTAGCTAAAATCAAAAGCAAACATCATACACAATGAGAATACACCAAAAACTTTCCAATAAATACAGGAATGAAGCAAGGGTGCTCGTTACCTCTGCCATTATTTGATATACCTCTGAAAATGCTAGCAACAGCAATGAGACAAGAAAGAAATTAAAAGAATAACAATTGGTAAAGAGGAACTAAAACTGTACCTGTTTGGTAATGATCTGATGGTATTCTTGGAAAATAAAAATTGAACCAGTAAAGATATTGAGATAATAGCTTCAGCAAAGGTAAAAACCTTTAAAAATCAAAAGATTTTTATATAATACAACAAAATCCAAGAAGCAAAACTACCTAGGGAAATGTCATTCTAGATAACTACACAATACACAAAATATCTGGGGATCAACCTACCAAAGCATACAAAAGATTTATATATATTCAATTACAAAGTACTCCTTAAAAAAAGAACTACTTTAATAGATGGAGTAATATTCAATGCTGATGACTACATTATGTTAGTATAATAGAAATGGCAATGCTTCCAAAATTAATTTACACTTTTAATTCCATACCCATCAAATTACCAAGGGGATAATTTATAGAACTTGTTAAAATAATAACAATTCATTTGGAAAAACAAAAGATCTAGAATATCAAGGAAAATTAAGAAAATAAATAGGCATGAAGTGGCAATAGAACTTCTAGACCTCAGATTATATTATAAAACAACAGTCTTCAGAACCATTTAGGATTAGTTAAAAATTAGAGATATAAATGAATGGAAAAGACACAACAAAAGAGAGTGAGAAATAATGGAACCAAATAATCCTGTGTTTGATAAAGTAGAAAATACAAATTACTTAGGGACAAAAACTTCTAATTTGACCAACACTGCTGGGAAAATTGAAGCTCCATCAAGCAGGAATTAAACTTACATTAACACCTTAGACCATATTCTACAAAACACTCCAAATGAATATACAACCTTACCATCAAAGATCAGACTATATTAGAAGAGAAACAAATTACACACTTCTCACAACTATCAGTAAGATATATATATATACATATATACATACACTATATATATATATATATATATATTTGCTAAGAGCATTGGGATTAAGTGACTTGCCTAGGGTCACACAGCTAGGAAGTATTAAGTGTATAAGGCCAGATTTGAACTCAGGTCCTCCTGACTTCATGGCTGGTACTCTGTGCCAGCTGCCCCAGAAAAAAAAATTGGTTTTTAATCAAACAAGAGATAGAAACCAATGCAAAAAAATAGAAATAGATAATTTTGATTACATGAAACTGAAAAGCTCCTGCACAGACAAAATTAATACATTCAGGATGAGAAAGCAAATAGTAGAATGGGAAAACACTTCTGAATCAAATTTCTCTGAAAAGTGTTTGGTCTTCAAGATATATGAACAATTCATAAATATACATAAGACTAAAAGCCATTCCCCAGTAATTAAATGGTCAAAGGATATGAATGAACAATTCTCAAGAGTAACTCTAAACTATTCACAACCATATAAAAAATGCTCCAAATCACTAATAATAAGAGAAGGAAAAATCAAAACAACCTTGAGATTTTACTTCCTACCCTATAAATTGACAAAGATAACAAAAAATTAGAATAGTTAATTTTAGAGGTATAGAAGATGATAAATACTCTACTATTATTGGTGGCTCTGTGAAATAGTACAGCCATTTTAACAAGCAATTTGGAATTGTACAAATCAAGTGACTAAAGGCCCTATCCTTTAAACTAGATATTCTGCTGTTGGCCACTAATAAGGGTTAGGGTTAGGGTTAGGGTTAGGGTTAGGGTTAGTCTTCATATACATCAAAATATTTGTAACAGAGGTTTTTGTGATAAAAAATTGGAAACAAAATAGATGCTCATTAATTGAGGAATGGCTAAACGAATTGTGGCACATGAATGCAATGGAATATTACTCTACTGTAAGAAATAATGTGTATCATGAATGTAGAGAAGCATAAAAAGCTCTACATAAACTCAGTCAATAAACACTTATCAAGCACTTACTTTTGCCATGTATGCAAAAAGTATTTTCCACCCTCAGAGAATTTACAATCTAATGGGAGAGATAACAGCAAACAAAAATGTACAAACAAGCTATATGCAAGATAAATTAGAAGAGAAAAAATAATAGAATTAATAAGAGTTAGGAAAAACTCCTTATAAAAAGTGGGGATATAGCTGGCACTTAAAGGAAGCCAGTGATGTGAAGAGGTAGAAATAAGAAGGAAAAGCATTTCAGGATTGGGGGACAGCCAGAGAAAATGCAGGGAGCTCAAAGATGGAGGGTCTTGCTTGTAGGGACTAAGGAGGCCATTGTTTCTGGATCAGAGATTATATATTTGGGATAAAATACAAGAAAACTGGAAAGGTAAAAGGAGAGCTAAGTTCTGAAGGCCTTCAAACAGAGCATTTTCTATTTGATCCTGGAGACCACTGGAGTTTATTGAGTAGGGAGTGACATGGTTGAACCTTTGGTAACTTAATGAATAATGGATTGGAGTGGGGAGAGAGTGGATCAGGCTATTACAACAGCTAAGGCATGAGGCGAAGAGGTCCTGCACCAGCATCCTGGCAATGAGGAGCAAAGAGGGTATGTTCCAGCAACTGTCCAGATGTGAAATCAGTCAGTGAAATACAACTGATGAAGAGTGAAGTTAGCAGGATTAAAAAAAACAATATACACAACATTACAATAATATAAAAATTGAAAAAACAACCACATCAAAAAAGTGGCTTGTAACTTTTTGTTAAAAAGTGAATGTTACCACATTATAAAGATCAACCAACATTTGAATGAAGCAAGATGAAAGGATAGCCCCCAACCTATCCCTTTATGGAAGTGGGAAGTCCACAAAATGTTATATATTGCACATATTTCTGAACTTTTCCAATGTATCAATCAGTTGTGTAGATTATTTCCTCCTGCTTTTTTTTCTTTCTTTTTTGATCTTAAATACACACACACACACACACACACACATAATTTCTTATACGGAATAGTTTTTGGGAAGAGATACTGAACATAATAGTAATGATGCAAAAAAGCTGTATTAATAAAAACTTTTTAAAAAATGTAATATAGTGCATTATAGCAGTTTGTGTCTAATACCTCAGATACATTGTGAGCTCTCTACAGGGAAGATCCTGTCTCCCTGACACTTTGATTCTCCTCCCCTCTCCAGTACAATACTGGGTCCAGAGTTGAAGTTTAATGAAGGTGCCCTGAATGGAACTGATATCCAGTGGCAACTCTCCCAACAAACGAGCATCAACAGCAATCCTGTGTTTTCCTTTACCCTGGGAGAGTTTATCTTGCGTGTTAACACCAGCAGCCACTCTTGTACATCCCCTTCAGGTGACCATGAGAACTTACAGCCCCACCCTTGGCCACCAATGGAAGTCCCTGTCACCCTCTGGTTTTTGCAAAAAGAAAGTGTCATTGCAAAACATAGTATTGCAAGTATCTTAGACAAGATGAAAATATGTATGATGTGTTTACTGAAAGGGTGGGGCAGGGTGGAGAAATAAAAATACCATTTGGTAACCAGATTTTTTGATTATTGAAACTGCGAATAACTAATGTTTATTCTACAGCTGTAAGCATCCAAACTGGAATGTAATGATGGTGTTTTTTGCTTCCATTTTGTCTGCTGTTGTTCAGTAGTTTCAGTCATGTTCAACTCTTTGTGACCCTATTTGGGGTGATTTTGGCAGAGATACTGGACTGGTTTGCCATTTCCTTCTCCAGCTCATATTACAAATGAGGAAACTGCAGCAAACAGGGGTAAATGACTTATGGGGTCACACAGCTAGTTAGTATCTGAGATGGTCTTTCTGACTCAGGCCCAGTGTTCTAAGCATTGGACCACTTAGCTGTCCATAGAGCTTTCAAACACAGGGAAAATCCCATTCCCCCCCAAAAAATATTATTTGAACAGAATACTTACTAATCTTCAGGGAGCTGCCTGGGCAGTAGAAAGTGCTCAGCACACTGCTCATAATTCCAGCCCCTCACATGGGAACTGAATGAACTTGGGGAGGCAGTAGAAAGAAAGTTGGGCTTGAAGTCAGAGAACCTGGGTGCAAATTCTGTTAGTCACTGCCATTTGCTCTTGGACAATTCACTTCACTTTAGGGGTCTTGAGTTCCTCACCTATAAAAGGAGAGGGTTAGATTATATGATCTCAAAAACCTTTAAGTCTAAAATCTATGATCCTATCAAATTTCCCTCTCTGAATCTCAGCTTCCTCATCTGTAAAATAGGGAGCAAAACAGTTCTCACAGAACTATTGCAAGGAAAGTATCTTGGAAATCAAATATCTTTTAGAAATGTGAATTGTGATTTCAAACAATAGTGGAGAGGGGGGAAAGTCAACATGACATAAAAAATGGATTGCCTCGGGAAATTTGTGATCTGTAAATGTCAAGGTTACCAGACTAAGTGGTCAGGGCAATGCTTCAGGCCTTTGAATCCTGGACATCAATAAGACCATTTGACAGTGTCTCATAATGTTCTTAAGGCTAAGTGAGGAAATGTGGGCTAGAAAAAAAAAAAAGCAAAATCAGTGAATTCAATTCGTGTGGAATGGCTGGACACAAAAAGTACTCTAACCAGACTTTCATTCAAGCTGAGGGAGTTTTTCACGTGACTGTGGGTGCAAAAGGAGAAACATTGAGGTATCATATCTGTACAAGGGGTAGAACTGGTTCTAGATCTTCTTGACAAAATGCATGTGACTCCAAAGACTCTTTTGGAGAGACTTGTGGAAAGAAAAAGAAGCCCTTTGGAAGATGAAGACATGTAAGGAAAGGGGTCTTTTCCCCTTTCCTCTTCCCCTCTTCCACATGCCCTTCATCTCTCATTTGCTTCTGTAGAAACTTCGGAGAAATGACTGAGCCTTCCATAAAATCAGACTATCTTCTCATTTGGAGTTGAAATCTTCTGGTTTTCTCACCTAAAAGTCACCTTTGCTCTTGTAGATTTTCTGAGATGCACTGAGCTGTATAACTTCTCCAATTTCTGCTTGCTGTAGGTTTATTTACTACTCTCTCTTGATGATGTTTTTTGGTTTAATCAGTGGTTGATGGGAAAGAACCAAACTGGTGGCCAGAGAAGCAAGTTCTCTTCAGAATTCCTGAAAATCATGTCTCTAGATCAGAAATATTTGAAGGAGATGGAGAGAGAGAAATCTATACCAGGGCCACTCTTGGAGACAGATGAGGAAATGCCTGAATGTCAAGCTCCAGGCTTTCCCCAGATCTCCTCAAGGTTGAGATTATAGAGTCTCTTGGAGAGGAATGGAACAGAACACAGAGATATTTATCCTTCTTCCTATAAGCTAAATATTTAGACAATACATGTTAACAAATAGATATTACATAGTCATATACCTTGGAGTGACCATTAATGATTCCATATCAACTTGGTAAAAAGGGTCTTAGATTCTGAGATGAAAAAGACATTGGAACCCCTACCCCCAATTCATTTTATACATGACTTGCTCAAGGTCACACTGTTGTGGTAGGGTCAGGATTTGAATTCAGGTCTTCTACCACCAAATTCACCATTCTTTCCACTGTACCGTGCTACTTCCTTGTTGTTGTGGAGTCATCTTTCAGTCATGGCTGACTCTTTGTTGGAGTTTGGAGTTTTCTTGGCAAAAACACTGGGGTGATAGCCTTGACAAGCTAGAGCAAGCCTGGAGAAGGGCAACCGGCTATGGAATCCAGTAGAATAGAAATGTCTTGAAGACAGGATCTAATCCATTGTTTTCCCCTCATCATTTAGCACAACAACTGGGGCGTAGGAGGTGCTTAATAAATGTTTGTTAAATTGAGTCAAATGGTGAAGAGGATGAAGATCATGTTATAAAAAAATAAACTGAAGTAACTAAAGTCAATACAGCCTGGATTAGGGACAGCATGGTAAATGTCTTCAAACATTTGAAAGACTATCCAATGGAAAAGGATTCACCTTGTTGTGGCTTGGTCCAGAGGCAGAACTAGGAGCAGACAGGAAATGTGGCAAAATGGAAGATTTGAGCTCTATTCTAGGAACAATTTCCTGATTGCTGAAACCACCCAGGAATGAAATGGGTTATCTCAGGAGGAAATAAGTTCCCCATCCCAAAGAGATACTTTATATTGCCAAATTATGTATATTTGTTAGAAGGGTTTTATTTTCTACTGTTATCTTCCCAGACATGGTGGTAGAAGGAGAAAATTTTCATTAATTGAAAAAATAAAACTTAACTTTTCAAAAGTGGATAGCCACTTATTGGCGATATAATAACAAGGATTCCTGTTCAGGTATGAATTTGATTCAAGGATCCCTGGATTCCTCTCCAATCATGAGATTCTGTTTTAACTTTCATTTTTTTTGGAAGACAAACAGGATTCACTGGTTGTGCAATGCCCTGGCATTCTCTGGAACTTCTTGATAAACTAATGTTCCATTTTGCTGGGGACTTTGTTAGCCAACAGAGTCATTTGTCTCAAGGGGTGGAGATAGTCATCAATTCTTAGAGCTGTCATCATTGGGCCAAGACTTCATAACTCCATTCAAAATCATCCATATTTTTTCAAAAGGAAAGGAGATGAGAAACGAGGTAATATATTAGAAGAAATCAAATAAATTTACAATAAAAGATCATTAGGAAATGAAATCTTGTCAGCCCAGATAAATGGACCAGATTATTACATTTAAGTCAAACTAAATTACTGTCTATGTATCCATTAAGGCATTTATAAGTGTCGAAAATCGAGATGTTCACTTTCCTGTAGGTGTAATATCAAAGCGATTTGGAGAAGTTAAAACAACCCCTTTCTGTGAAAGAGAAAGGATGAATACTCAGAAAGCAATGAGAATATTATTATAGAAAATTACTGAATTACTTTTTTTTTTCTTAAATGCTACTGATCATTTGAGGATGAACGGACGCCTAGAAATCTCCTTATTCAATTCCTCATTGTATACCTGAGGAAACTGAGGTCAAGAAAGATAATGTTACTTTCTCAAGGTCACAAAATTAACAAGTGGAATTTGAACCTCAATCCTCCCTACTGTCATTCCATTATGTCTTCTACCAAATCACACTGGCAATCAATTAAAACTGCCTATCAAACAAGGCCTCTCCACCTGTTGCAGTTGTATTACAAAGAAATTCCAAGGTCTTCATTTCTTTTTTGACCCGTTTGTTAAATCATTCGTGTAGAGGGCTCCCTGGTAGGGCTTCCTCTGCCATTGTTGATCAGCACCTCCTCTGAAACTTATAGTCCTTAGAGATATTTTATTTTATTTGCAAAACATATGTATGGGTAATTCTTCAATATTGACCCTTACATAGCTTTCTGTTACAAATTTTTCCTCCTTATTCCCCACCCCTCCCCTAGATGGCAGGATATCCACTACATGTTAATTATGTTAAAATACTTGACAAATCGAAAATATGTATATATATTTCCACACTTATCATTGTTGTGCAAGAAAAATCCTATCTACAAGAAAGAAAAATCAGAGAAAGGAAACACAATGCAAGCAAACATCAATCGAGAACATGAAAATGTTATGTTGTGGTCTTAGAGATATTTAAGGACCAGATTCAACTTGATAAAAACAAAAGTCATTTTCCAAATGATGACTGGTCAAGACATATGAACACGAAGTTTTCAAATGAAAAAAATCTGAGAGAGCAGCAGCCATGTGGGGAGTTGGGGGAGATCCAAATCACTAATATTTAGAATAATTCAAATTAACTCTGAGGTTCCACCTCATATCCGGCCTATAGAAAAAGGTAACAAATGTTAAAGAAACTGTGAAAAACAGGCACATTAATTCATAGAGTAATCTTTTGGTTGATCTGTGAATCAGTCCAGCTACCCTAGAAATCAAATTGGAATTATATATCCCAAAAGGCACAACTGTTAATGCATTTTGACCAGGTGATATTACTTCTACCCTCAATGAAATTTTTAAAAGAGAAAAGAATCTCTATAAATCAAAATATTCATCCCAACTCTTTTTGTGGTAGCAAAGAAGCAGGAACTAAGGAGGCCTCCATCAATTGGGGGAGTTAGTAAAGCAAATTTTGTTTTTTTTATTAAGGCTTTTTGTTTACAAAACATATACATGGGTAATTTTTCAACACTGACTCTTGTAAAACCTTCTGTTCCAAATTTTCTCCTTCTATTTGTGACCAAAGAAGAACTAGAGGTCATCATTAATCACAAAATAGATAAGTTTGACTATATCAAGTTGAAAAGTTTTTGTACAAACAAAATGAACGCAAACAAGATTAGAAGGGTAGCAGTAAACTGGGAAAATATTTTTACATACAAAGGTTCTGATAAAGGCCTCATTTCTAAAATATATAGAGAATTGACTCAAATATATAAGAATTCAAGCCATTCTCCAATTGACAAATGGTCAAAAGATATGAACAGACAATTTTCAGACGAAGAAATTGAAACTAT